>CAKJTW010000498.1:0-49845 GCA_917880005.1 Nanger dama | reverse complement strand
AGTTACGTATTGCTAAAAACTGAAATAACTCAGATCCTAACACTAACCCCTAGCCGTAAAACCTAACCTAAGCCCTAGCACTAACTAACACTAACCAAAACCCTAAACCTAATCACAAGCTAAACCTAACCCTAAACCCTGAACCTAGACCTAACCTAACACTAACCTAACCTAACCCCTAACCTAAACCTCTTCCCAAACCCTAAACCAGAAGTAGCATGCAACCATAACCTAACCAGCACTAACACTAATGAGCCTAGGCCTGCCCCAGGCCTAGCCTGGCCTGGCACTAGGCCTAGAGCCCGGTCTGCCTAGGCCTAAGTTGGCAGCTAGCCTGGCCATAACATTGTACTAGGCCAGGCCTGGCAACCTGGTGGCCTGGCCCTATTTTCATTGATCCCTGTCCTAGGCCTGGAGTAGCTGGCCTGTCATGGCTGCCTGACCTAGGCCTCGTCTGGCTCTAGGCCTGGAGTGGTGCTGGCCAGGCTCTAACCACCTGTTTGCACATAGGCCTGGCCCTAACTGGCTCTGGCGGCCAGTTCTGGCTCTGGCCTTGGCCTGGCACTGGCCTGGCTTGCTTGTCTGGCGCAAACAACCTGGCTGACCTGAGCACTGGCTGGCTGGCATTCAGTCCCCTGGCCTGGAGCCCGGCCTGCGTTGTCTGGCTGGCGTGACCTGGCCTGTCCTGCGCCCGGCTCTGGCCTGGCCGCGGCACTAGGCGCTAAGCCTGGCTGGCTTGGCCCTGGCCCTGTCCTGGACCTGGCACTGGCCCTGGTCCTCGAAGCTAATCCCTGGCCAGACCATAGCTTCTTACACCTTCTTGAGACCATGAAGCCTGAAGCACGCCAACTGGCTTGCCCAGCCCTAGAGCAACCCAAGGCCTAACTAGCCTGGCCTGTCCACAGCCTGGCCTGGCCTAACGCTAGCTCCTGACCTAAGGCCTGATCACAAATATAGCCTAGGCTGGCCTTAAGGCCTGTTGCATGGCCTGGCCTGGCCTAGGCCTGGCCTGGCACCGGCCTAGGCTTGGCCTGAAGTCCCGGCCCTGGCCTGACACGGCTGACCTAGTCCTTCACAGCCCTGTCCCGAAGGCTCTGCCCTGGCGTGGCTGACCTCGCCTGGCCTGTTCGGCCTAGAAGCTACCACAGTCACCCCAGTGCCAGCCTAGCCAGCCACGGCCCACTGGCCCTGGCCTAAGCTGGCCCCTAGGCCTAGCCACAACCTGCTCTGGCCTCAGCCTGCCAAGCCTAGCCCCTGGCCTGGCAGCTGGCAAGTGACACTGATGCTGGCCTGATGCTGGGCTGGCCAGGCCAAGGCCCTGGACTATGACCTGACCTAGGCCTAGCACTAACTCTAGCTTTTCAACATGAAGCCCTAGCCTAATCTAATCTAGCCTGACACCTAGCTATAATGCTTCAATGCTGACCGACGTCTTGGCCACAGACGAAATTAAAAGTGTCGCTAACCTCACCACCAACTGGACCTGGCGCTGGCCTGGCCTAGCCTGGCTAGGCCTAAGCCTGGCCGAGCAGCACTTGCTAGCTGGACACAACCTAAGCCCTAGCCTATCCTTGGCCTTAACCTTATACCAGCTGGCCTAACCCCAACACTAACTTCTTATCACCACTTGGCCTAGCCTTAGCCCCAGCCTAACACTGGCTAACCTAGCATAGCCTAGCCTAACCTAAGGCCACAACCCCTAACCCTAAACAATCTTCCTAACCCATAACCTAAGAGTAATGCCAAACCTAGCCTAACTTCTTTGACACTCAAACCAGCGCTAAACCTGGCCTAATCCCCTGGCCTAACCTTAACACTAACTCTGTCTAAACTGATCGGGCTTGGCTGGCCCTGTGCTAGTTAAGGCCACTAGCCCAGGCCCTGACCGTGACCCTGGCTCTGGCCCTATTATGACCTAGGCCTGGCCTGGCCTGGCCTAGGCCCCTGGCCTGGCCACCGGCCTGAGACATGGCCATGGCCCCGGCTGGCCCTGGCACCAGCTGCCTGGCCCTATTTAGGCCTGGCTGGACTTGACCCATTTGTGGCCTAGCCCTGAGGCTTCTGGGCTAGGCCAGCTGAGTCCCGGCCGTGCTGGCTCAGTCACGGCCTGGTCCTGAGCTCAGGCCTAGCCTGGCCAGGCCTGGCTGGCTCAGCCTACGGCTATCCCTGGCTGGTTGGCCCTGACACACAGCCTGCCGTGAGCCTGACCGCCCCTGCCCTGACACATGCAGCCTGTTTAAGACCGCCCTAGGCCTGGCCTAAGCCAGGCCTGCCTCAGGCCTGGCCTGAAGGCCTGGCCTGGCACTGGCCCTGGCTTGTGGCCCTGAGCCATGGCCTCAGGCCAAAGCTCCTGAGCCTGGGCCTGGAGTGTTCAGCCTGGCCTGATCAGCCCCACCTGGCCTAGGCCAGGCCTGGCCCTGCCGGACACTGACGCAGGCCTGAGCCAGTCCACTGGCTAGGCCTGACCTGGCCCTAGGCCAACCTGAGCTGTCTTCCTGCCCCTGGAGAAAGCGGCCGGATGGCGTGGCCTGGCCTGGCCTGACCTGGAGGCCTGACTAAGGCACCGGCTGGGCGTTTGCATGGGCGGCTGCTCACTTGACCACGGCCCTGGCTGGCCAGGCCTGGCTGGACTTGGCCGTTCCAGCTGGCTGGCAGTCGGCTGGCAGCTGGTCCGCCGTCCCGGCTAGTCGGCCTAGTCCTGTGCTCGGCCCTGGCCTGGCCCCCAAGAGCCTGGCCTAGCCCTGGCTGGCTGGCTGGCCACTTGCCCTGGCGCGGGCCTAGCGCTGGTGCTGGCCTGAGCACTGACCTAGGCCTGGGGCTGGCTGGTGGCTATTTCAACTGTGGCTTGCCAGCCTGGCGCGGCAGCAGGCCTGGCAACCTGGTCCTGGCACTGGCCTGGCTGTGGCCTGGCCTGGAGCTGGCCTGGCCTGACCTGGCCTATTTTCTTAGACTCAGGCCTGACCTAGGCCTGGCTGGCTATTTGTGTATTTCAACTAGCCTGGCACTGTTGTCTTTGGGCCTAGGCCTGAGTGTGCACCTTAGCCTGGCTATTGCTAGTACTGCCTCGGCAGGCCCTGGCCTGGACGCCTGACCGCCAGGCCTGAGCCAGTCCTGACCTAGGCCTGGCCACTGGCCTGGCCTGGAAGCATCTTCCACTGCTGGGTGGTGACGGCGACTGGCCACCTGGCTGGCCTGACACCAGAAGCCTCTTTGGTCTAGGCCTGGGGTGATGCTGGCCTGGCCTGGCCTGGCCTGACACAACCTGGCCTGGCCCTGGCCTGGCCCTGGCCTGGCCCTGGCCCATGCCCCTGGCCCTGGCCCTGGCCTGGCCCTGGCCTGGCCTGGCCTGGCCCCTAGGCCTGGCCTGGCCCTGGCCTGGCCTGGCCTGGCCCTGGCCTGGCCTGGCCTGGCCTGCCCTGGCCTGGCCTGGCCTGGCCTGGCCTGGCCTGGCTGGCCTGGCCTGGCCTGGCCTTCTGCCCTGCTCTGGCCTGGCCTGGCCTGGCCTGGCCCTGGGCCTGGCCTGGCCTGCCTGGCCTGGCCCTGGCCTGGCTCTGGCCTGGCCTGGCCCTGGCCTGGCCCTGGCCTGGCCTGGCCTGGCCTGGCCTGGCCTGGCTCTGGCCTGGCCTGGCCTGGCCCTGGCCTGGCCTGGCCTGGCCCTGGCCTGGCCTGCCTGGCCCTGGCCCTGGCCTGGCCTGGCCTGGCCCTGGCCCTGGCCTGGCCTGCCCCTGGCCTGCCCTGGCCTGGCCTGGCCTGGCCTGGCCTGGCCTGGCCTGGCCCTGGCCTGGCCCTGGCCTGGCCTGGCCTGGCCTGGCCTGGCCTGGCCTGCCCTGGCCCTGGCCTGCCCTGCCCTGGCCTGCCTGCCCTGCCTGCCTGGCCCTGGCCTGGCCCTGGCCTGGCCTGGCCCCTGCCCTGGCCTGGCCCTGGCCCTGGCCTCTGGCCTGGCCTGGCCTGGCCCTGGCCTGGCCTGGCCTGGCCCTGGCCTGGCCTGGCCCTGGCCCTGGCCTGGCCCTGCCCTGGCCTGGCCCACCACTGGACCCTGGCTTGGCCTGGCCTGGCCTAGGCCTGGCTCTGGCTAAGGCCTAGGCCCTGGCTGGCGCTAGGCCAGGTGCTGGCTCTGGCAAGCGCTGTGGCCTGGCCTGGCCAGGCTGTCTGACCTGGCTGTTGGCCGCCTGGCCCTGGCCTATTATCCTGCCTGTGCCTTCCTCTGGCCTAGACTGACCTAAGGCTTTTTTGGTCCACCTAGCCCTAGACCTGACCACAAGTCAGACTTACTCAGACCCTGGCCTCCGCTGACCTGGCCTAGTTCTGGCCTAGTCCTGGCTGGTCTTGCGTGGCTGACCGGCTAGCCTGGCTTGGCCTGGCTGGCTGGCCTAGGCCCGGCCTGCCTGCCTAGCTAGCCTGCCTGGCCTGGTTATGGCTACCTGGCCTTGACCTGGCCCTGGCCTGGCTGGCCTAGCCTTGGCCTGCCTGGGCTTGGCTGGCCTTGGCCTAGGCCCTGTTGTGCCCTGCTTGGCCTGGCTACTGGCCTGGCCTGCCTGGCCTAGGCCTGGCCTGCCTGGCCTAGGCCTAGGCTGCCTCTTCTGGCCTGGCCTGTCCCTGCCTGGCCTGATCCTGGCCTGGCCTGTTCTGGCACAGGCCTGGCCTTCCTGGCCTGGCACTGACCTGGCTTTGCCTTGGCCTGGCCTGGCCTGGCCTGGCCTCCCTAGCCTGGCCCTTGCCTGGCCTGACCTGTTGGCCTGGCCTGGCCTGGCCTGGCCTGGCCTGGCCTGGCCTGGCCTGGCCTGGCCAATACCCTGGCCCTGGCCTGGCCTAGCCCTGTCCTAGCATGGCTGACCTAGCCAGGCCTAGCCTAGCTGCTGGCCTTAGCCTGGCCTGGCCCTGGCCTAGTCCTGCTTGGCCCCTGGCCTGGCTGGCCTGGCCTGGCCTGGCTTGGCCTGGCCAATGGCTGGCCTGGCCTGGCCTGGCCCTTGGCCTGGCCTGACCTGGCTTGGCCTAGCCTGGCCTGGCCTCAGGCACTAGTCTGGCCCTGGCCTGGCCTGGCCTGGCCTGGCCTGGCACCTGCCCTGGTCCTGGCACTGGCCTGGCCCTGGCCTAGCCTGGCCTGACCTTGGCCCTAGCCTGGCCTGGCACTAGGTGATGGCCTGGCCTGTCTGGCTGGCCCTGGCCGTGGCCTGTGGCCCTGACTTGGCCTGACCTGGGCCTGGCCATAGGCTGCTAGGCCTAGGCCTTGCCTGGCCTGGTCCCTGGCCTAGCCTGGCCTGGCCCTAGCCTGGCACTGGCCTGGCTGGCTTGGCCTGGCCGTGGCTTGACAGCTGGCCTGGCCTGGCCTGGCCTAGCCCTGGCCTGGCCTGGCCTTAGCCTGGCCCTAGCCTGGCCAAAAAGCCAGCCTGACCCCTGGCTGGCCTGGCTGGCCCCCCTCCCAGTCTTAGCCGTGGCCTAGCCTGGGCCTGGCCTTGGCCTGGCCTAGGCCCTGGCTGGCCTGGCTCTAGGCCTAGCCTTGATCTGCTGGCCTGGCTCTGGCCTGGCCTGGCCTAGCCTAGCCTGGCCTGCTGGCCTGGCTGGCTGGTGTCTGGCCTGGCCTAGCCTGGCCTGCCTGGCCTGGCCTGGCCATGGCCTGACTCAAAGTCTGGCCTGGCCTGACTGGCCTGGCCTGGCTGGCCCTGGCACTGGCCCTGGCCTGTCCTGGGCTGTCTCTGGCCTGGCTGGCCTGGCATGGGCCTGGCCTGGCCTGGCTAGGCCTGGCCTGCCTGGCCTGGCCTGCCCTGGCCTGGCTTTGGCCTGGCCTGGCCCTGGCTCTGGCCTAGCCTGGCCTAGGCCCGCCCTGGCCATGCCTGGCCTGGCCTGGCCTGACCTAGTCCTGGCCTGACCCTGGCCTGGCCTGGCCTGGCACCTGGCCTCTTGCTTGCTGGCTGGCTGGCCTGGCCTGCTTCTGGCCTGGGCCTAAGCCTGGCCCTAGCCTGGCTCTGGCCCTGGCCTGGCCTGATTGGCCATGGCCTAGCCTGGCCTAGGTGTCCGGCCTGGCACTGGTCTGGCCTGGCCCTGCCCCTGCCCTGGCACTGCCTGCCTGACCTGGCCTGGCCTGCCTGGCTGACCCTAGCCCTGGCCCTGGCCTGCCTGTCCTCCCCTAGCCTGGCCTAGCCTGGCTCTGACACTGCCACTGGCCCTATTCTGTTCTCAGCTCTGGTCCTGGCTTACCCTATAGAGCCTGTCCTGCCCTGATACCTGCCCTAAGCCCTGGTCCTGGGCCTGGCCTGACCTGAAGCCAGGCCGTGGCCCAACTCATACCTGGCATTCAGGCCCACCAACGCGTTGACCCAAAGGACGCTGACCTGGGCCTAGTCTTGGCCTGGCTGGCCTGGCACTGGCCTGGCACTGGCACCAAGGCGCTGTCCTAGGCCCTGGCCTAGGCCTGGCCATGACCCGGCCTGGCCTGGCTTGTCTGGCCTGACATGGGCTGCTGCCTGGCCCTGTCCTGTCCTGGCCGGACACGGCCCTGACCATGGCCTGGCCTGGCCTGGCTCGTCTGGCACAGCCTAAGGCCTGTCCTGGCCTAATGCTGCCGCCAGTACTGCCCGCGCTGGCCTGTCTGGCTGTCTCTACAGGCCTGATCCATGGCCTTGGCCTGGCCTGGCTGTGAGCATGGCCCTGGCCTGGCCATGGCTTGGGCGTGGCCTGACATGACCTGGCCTGGCCCGGCCCCGTCCTGGCCTGGCCGTGCCCTGGCAAGCCCCCCCCGGCCTGGCTCTTGACCGCCGCTGGCTCTGAGCCTGTGTGGCCTGGCGCTGGCCGCCCCCTTTGGCCATGGCACTGGCCCTGGCTCTGGCGCTGGCGGTGACCTGGAGGCCGTGACCTGGCCTGAGTTCACGGCCTGCCTGGCTGGCACTGGCCTGGCGCTATTCTGGCCTGGCCTGGCCCTAAGCTTCGCCTGGCCTGGTTCAAGCCTGGGCCTTTGCCTGTGCCTACGTCGGCCTGGCCTAGCCTGTCAGGCCCTTATCCACCTTGCCTGACCTGATCTGGCCTGACCCTAGTCTGGCCTGCCCTGCGCCGCTAGCCTGGCCTGTCCTGGCTCTGGCTAACTGGCCCAAAAACCATGACACGGCCCTAGGACTGGGTGGCCTGGCCTGTCACGGCCTGGCCTGGCCACAGGCGTCTGGCCTGGCCTAGGCCTGCTTTTTCATCTGTTGTGTCCGTGCCCTGCATACGGCCTGGCCCTGGCACTGGCCTGGCTCGTCATAGTCAGGCCTGGGCCTGCACCTGGGCCTGGCCCCTGCCATGGGCCCTGGCTTTGGCCTGTTGTATCGTGACAGCCAGTCCTGGGCCTGTCCTGGCCTGAAGCACCAGGCCATGGCACCTTGGCCTGGCCACCCCTGGCCCCTGGCCACGGCCTCTGGCCTGGGCTAGCCTAGCACTAACTTGTATCCTGGCCTCAAGCATTTTCTGTCCTGGCCTGAGTCTAGGCCTCTTCCTGGCCTAGCCTAACAGTTACGCTAGCCTAGTCCTGTCCCTAGGCCCAGCCCCAGCTCTGAGCCTGGCCTGCCTGGGCCTAGGCCTGGCCGCACGTAGGCCTAGCTGGCCTAGCATGACACTAGGCCTGGCCTGGCCTGGCTCCTAAGGCTATTTCTTCAGCTGGACCTAACCCTAAGCCTGGCCTGGTCTGGCCTTGGCCCTGCCTTGGCACTGGCCTGGGCCTGGCCCTGTCAGCCAGGTCGGAGCCCTGCCCCTGCCCGTAGCCACAATCCTCGGCCTGGGCTCTGGCCTAAGGCTAACCTGGCCTAGCTCCAGCCTGGCCAAGGCCTAGGGCTGGCATGGCCCATGCCTTTGCCCGCCAGCACTGCCCTGCCCCTGGCCTAAACAGGCCTAGCCTAGCCTGAGCAGTGAGCCTGGTCCTGGCCTGGCCTGGCTGGCCCATATCACTTTAGCACTTTAACACTTTGGCACTGGCCTGTCCTAGGCCTATTGCCTGACCTGGCCTGCCTGACCTTGCTACAGGCTCCTGGCGGCGCCTGCAAGGCTTTGGCTGCCTGGCCTAGTCTGCCCCGGCGCTAACCTTCACTGTGGCTTCTCATGCTGGCTGGCCTCTGGCCTTGGCTGGGGCCCAAGCCTTGTTTGGTTGTCCCAGGCCTCTTGTGCCAGTCCCCTCTGCCGGCTTAGCTGGCTTGACCTGGCTGGCCTCTTGGCCGTACCAGGCTCAGGCCTGGCTAAAACTGTCCTGGGTCCTGGTTTCCTAGCCAGGCCTGGCCGGCCTGGCCTGGCCTAGAATATTTCTGACCCAGGCCTGCGTAAACCCCTCGTTTTTGTTGGCCTAACTCTGTTAATATCTAGCCTGAGCTTGGCACTATCTACTTCTTATTTTTAACAACCTGACGCTAGTCTTACCTAGCCTAGCCTGACTTGGTTGGCCTGCCTGGCCTGACTGCCTGCGTGCCTCGTCTGTCCTTTGGCCTGGCTTGGCCTAAACTGGCCTGTCCTGGCCTGGCCTGGCCCTGTCTAGCCTGGCCTGGCCTGGCCTGGCCTGCCTGGCTGGCTGGCCTGGCCTGGCCTTGGCCTGGCCTGCCTAAGCTTGGCCTCCCTGGCCTATCCTGGCCTGGCTGGCCTAGGCCTGCCTGGCCGGCCTGGCCTCCTGTCCTGGCCTGGCTAGCCTCCCTAGCCTAGCCTGGCCCTGGCTGGCCTATGTCTTCTTGGCTAGGCTATCTTAGCCTGGCCTTGCCTGGCCTCTGGCCTATGCTGGCCTAGCTGGCTAGCTGGCCTGCCTGGCAAAGGCTCCTGTTGGCCCCTGCCTGGCATTGTCTCTGAGCCTAGCCCTCCTGGCCTGTGGTGGCCATCCTGGCTCCTGGCCCTGGCCTGTGCCTGGCCTAGCCCTAGCCTCTGCCTAACCTGCTGGTGACTGCACTGGCTGCCTGGCCTGCACTAGATTGGCTGGCTCTGGCATGTCTTCCTGGCCTGGTGACTTTGGCCTGCCTTGGCCTAGCTTGGCCCTGTGGCTGGCCCGCACTAGCCTCCTGAGCTGGCCTGGGCCTAGCCTGGCCTGGCCTGGTGGCACTTCCTGGCCTGGGTGCTGCTGGCCTGCTGGCTGCCTGCCTGCTGGCCTGACCTTGGCCTGCTGGCCTGCTGGCTGGCAGGTGCTGTCCTGTTTTCTGACCAGCCCACTGCCTGGCCTGCCTGAGTGTGGCCTGGCCTAGCCTGGCCTGACCCTGTCTGCTGGCCTAAGCCCTGGCTGGCCTTGACCTGGCCTGTCTGGCTGGCCCTGCCTGCCTGGCCTGCCTGGTGCCTGGTCACTGGCCCTGGCTGACCTGTCCTGGCCTAGCCTTGGCCATGGCCTGGCCTGGCCTGGCCTTGGCCCTCTAGCCTGACCTGGCTGGCCTTTGAGGCCTGTTCTGGCTAGCTTGTCCCTGGCCTGGCCTGGCCTGGCTGCATTGTCTCTGGCCTGACCTGGCTTGCTGCCCTGGCCTGCATGCCTAGCCTGCCTGACTGCTGACTTGAACCTGGCTGGCCTGGCCTGGCCTCCTGGCCTAGCCCTGGCTTGGCCTGGCCTGGCCCTGTCTGGCCTGGCCCAGCCCCCTGGCTGTCCTGCCTGGCCTAGGCTGGCCTGGCCCTGCCTGCTTAGCCTGGCTTGCTGGCTAGTCCTGTTTCTGGCTGCCTACCTGGCCTAGTCTGCCTGACACTGGCCTGCCCTACCATAAGGCTGCCATGGCCTGGCATGGCCAAATGCGGCTGACCTGAGCACTGCCTGGCCTAAGCCTTTTTGTCCTGCCTCCCTGCCCTGGCCTTTGCTCTGTCCTGCCCTGACCTGGCCCTGGCCTGGCCTGGCCTGGCCTGGCCTGGCCTGGCCCTGGCCCTGGCCTGGGCCTGGCCTGGCCTGGCCCTGGCCCTGGCCTGGCCCTGGCCTGGCCTGGCCCTGGCCCTGGCCTGGCCTGGCCTGGCCTGGCCCTGCCTGGCCTGGCCCTGGCCTGGCCTGGCCTGGCCTGGCCTGGGCCTGGCCTGGCCTGGCCTGGCCTGGCCTGGCCTGGCCTGGCCCTGGCCTGGCCTGGCCTGGCCTGGCCTGGCCTGGCCTGGCCTGGCCTGGCCTGGCCTGGCCCCTGGCCCTGGCCTGGCCTGGCCTGGCCTGGCCTGGCCCTGGCCCCTGGCCTGGGCCTGGCCTGCCCTGGCCTGGGCCTGGCCTGGCCTGGCCTGGCCCTGGCCTGGCCCTGGCCTGGCCTGGCCTGGCCCTGGCCTTGGCCTGGCCTGGCCCTGGCCCTGGCCCTGGCCTGGCCTGGCTGGCCCTGGCCTGGCCTGGCCTGGGCCTGGCCTGGCCCTGGCCTGGCCTGGCCCTGGCCTGGCCTGCCCTGGCCTGGGCCTGGCCCTGGCCCTGGCCCTGGCCTGGCCCTGGCCTGCCCTGCCCTGGCCCTGCCCTGGCCTGGCCTGGCCTGCCCTGGCCCTGGCCTGCCCTGGCCTGGGCCTGGCCTGGCCTGGCCTGGCCTGGCCTGGCCTGCCTGCCCTGGCCTGGCCTGGCCTGGCCTGGCCCTGGCCCTGGCCTGGCCTGGCCTGGCCTGGCCTGGCCTGGCCTGGCCCTGCCTGGCCTGGCCTGGCCTGGCCCTGGCCTGGCCCTGGCCCTGGCCCTGGCCTGGCCTGGCCTGGCCTGCCCTGGCCCTGGCCTGGCCCTGGCCTGGCCTGGCCCTGGCCCTGGCCTGGCCTGGCCCCTGGCCTGGCCTGGCCTGGCCTGGCCCTGGCCTGGCCTGGCCCTGGCCCTGGCCTGGCCTGGCCCTGGCCTGGCCTGGCCTGGCCTGGGCCTGGCCCTGGCCTGGCCTGGCCCTGGGCCTGGCCTGGCCCTGGCCTGAGGCCTGGCCCTGGCCCTGGCCCTGCCTGCCCTGGCCTGGCCCTGGCCCTGGCCTGGCCTGGCCTGGCCTGGGCCTGGCCCTGCCTGGCCTGGCCTGGCCTGGCCTGGCCCTGGCCTGGCCTGCCCTGGCCTGGCCTGGCCTGGCCTGGCCTGGCCTGGCCCTGGCCTGGCCTGGCCCTGGCCTGGCCCTGGCCCTGGCCCTGGCCTGGCCTGGGCCTGGCCCTGGCCTGGCCTGGCCTGGCCTGGCCTGGCTGGCCCTGGCTGGCCTGCCTGGCCTGGCCTGGCCCTGGCTGCCTGGCCCTGGCCTGGCCCTGGCCTGGCCTGGCCTGCCCTGGGCCTGGCCTGGCCCTGGCCTGGCCTGGCCTGGCCCAGGCCTGGCCTGGCCTGGCCTGGCCTGGCCCTGGCCTGGCCCTGGCCTGGCCTGGCCTGGCCCTGCCTGGCCTGGCCTGGCCTGGCCTGGCCTGCCTGGCCTGGCCCTGGCCTGGCCTGGCCTGGCCTGGCCCTGGCCTGGCCTGGCCTGGCCCTGGCCTGGCCTCCTGGCCCCTGCCCTGGCCTGGCCTGACCTGGCCCTGGCCCTGGCCTGGCCTGCCCTGGCCTGGCCTGGGCCTGCCCTGGCCCTGGCCTGGCCCTGGCCTGGCCTGGCCTGGCCCTGGCCTGGCCTGGCCTGGCCTGGCCTGGCCCTGGCCTGGCCTGGCCCTGGCCTGGCCTGGCCTGGCCTGGCCTGGCCTGGCCCTGGCCTGGCCCTGGCCTGGGCCTGGCCCTGGCCTGGCCTGACCCTGGCCTGGCCCTGGCCTGGCCTGGCCTGGCCTGCCTGGCCCTGGCCTGGCCTGGCCTGGCCTGGCCTGGCCTGGCCTGGCCCTGCCCTGGCCTGCCTGCCTGGCCCTGGCCCCTGGCCTGGCCTGGCCTGGCCTGGCCTGGCCTGGCCTGGCCTGGCCTGGCCTGGCCTGGCCTGGCCTGGCCCTGGCCTGGCCTGCCCTGGCCCTGGCCTGGCCTGCCTGGCCCTGGCCTGGCCTGGCCTGGCCTGGCCTGGCCTGGCCTGGCCTGGCCTGGCCTGGCCTGGCTGGCCTGGCCTGGCCTGGCCCTGGCCTGGCCTGGCCCTGGCCTGCCTGGCCTGGCCCTGCCTGCCCTGGCCCTGGCCTGGCCTGGCCTGGCCTGGCCTGGCCTGGCCTGGCCTGGCCTGGCCTGGCCTGGCCTGGCCTGGCCCTGGCCCTGGCCTGGCCCTGGCCTGCCCTGGCCTGGCCTGGCCTGGCCCTGGCCCCTGCCTGGCCTGGCCTGGCCTGGCCTGGCCTGGCCCTGGCCTGGCCTGGCCTGGCCCTGGCCTGGCCTGGCCTGGCCTGGCCCCTGGCCTGGCCCTGGCCTGGCCTGCCTGGCCCTGGCCCTGGCCTGGCCTGGCCTGGCCCTGGCCTGGCCTGGCCTGGCCTGGCCTGGCCTGGCCTGGCCTGGCCTGGCCTGGCCTGGCCTGGCCTGGCCTGGCCTGGCCTGGCCTGGCCCTGGCCTGGCCCTGGCCTGGCCTGGCCTGGCCCTGGCCTGGCCTGGCCTGGGCCTGGCCTGGCCTGGCCTGGCCTGGCCTGGCCTGGCCTGGCCTGCCCTGGCCTGGCCTGGCCTGGCCTGGCCTGGCCCTGGCCTGGCCCTGGCCTGGCCTGGCCTGGCCCTGGCCTGGCCCTGGCCTGGCCTGGCCCTGCCTGGCCTGGCCCTGGCCTGGCCTGGCCTGCCCTGGCCCTGGCCTGGCCTGGCCTGGCCTGGCCTGGCCCTGGCCTGGCCTGGCCTGGCCTGGCCTGGCCTGGCCTGGCCTGGCCTGGCCCTGGCCTGGCCTGGCCTGGCCTGGCCTGGCCTGGCCTGGCCTGGCCTGGCCCTGGCCTGGCCTGGCCTGGCCCTGGCCCTGGCCCCTGCCCTGGCCTGGCCTGGCCCTGGCCTGGCTGGGCCTGGCCTGGCCTGGCCTGCCCTGCCCTGGCCCCTGGCCTGGCCCCTGGCCTGGCCTGGCCTGGCCCTGGCCCTGGCCTGGCCTGGGCCTGGCCCTGGCCCTGGCCTGGCCTGGCCTGGCCTGGCCTGGGCCCCTGGCCCCTGGCCTGGCCTGGCCTGCCCTGGCCCCCTGCCTGGCCTGGCCCTGGCCTGGCCCTGGCCTGGCCTGGCCCTGGCCTGGCCTGGCCCTGGCCTGGCCTGGCCTGGCCTGGCCTGGCCTGGCCTGGCCTGGCCTGGCCTGGCCTGGCCCTGGCCTGGCCCTGGCCTGGCCTGGCCTGGCCTGGCCTGGCCCCTGGCCTGGCCTGGCCCCTGCCTGGCCTGGCCCTGCCTGGCCTGGCCTGGCCTGCCCTGGCCCTGGCCTGGCCTGGCCTGGGCCTGGCCTGGCCTGGCCTGGCCTGGCCCTGGCCTGGCCTGGCCTGGCCTGGCCTGGCCTGGCCTGGCCTGGCCTGGCCTGGCCCTGGCCCTGGCCCTGGCCTGGCCTGGCCTGGCCTGGCTGGCCCTGGCCCTGGCCTGGGCCTGGCCTGGCCTGGCCTGGCCTGGCCTGGCCTGGCCTGGCCCTGGCCCTGGCCTGGCCCTGGCCTGGCCTGGCCTGGCCTGGCCTGGCCTGGCCTGGCCCTGGCCTGGCCCTGGCCTGGCCTGGCCTGGCCTGGCCTGGCCTGGCCTGGCCTGGCCTGGCCTGGCCTGGCCTGGCCTGGCCTGGCCTGGCCCTGGCCTGGCCTGGCCCTGGCCTGGCCTGGCCTGGCCTGGCCTGGCCTGGCCTGCCCTGGCCTGGCCCTGGCCTGGCCTGGCCTGGCCTGCCTGGCCTGGCCTGGCCTGGCCTGGCCTGGCCTGGCTGCCCTGGCCCTGGCCTGGCCTGGCCTGGCCCTGGCCTGGCCTGGCCCTGGCCTGGCCTGGCCCTGGCCTGGCCTGGCCTGGCCTGGCCTGCCCTGCCTGGCCTGCCCTGGCCCTGGCCTGGCCCTGGCCTGGCCCTGGCCTGGCCCTGGCCCTGGCCTGGCTGGCCTGGCCTGGCCTGGCCCTGGCCTGGCCCTGGCCTGGCCTGGCCTGGCCCTGGCCCTGCCTGGCCTGGCCTAACCCTGGCCTGGCCCTGGCCTGGCCTGGCCTGGCCTGGCCTGGCCTGGCCTGGCCTGGCCCTGGCCTGGCCTGGCCTGGCCTGCCCTGGCCCTGGCCTGGCCTGGCCTGGCCCTGGCCTGGCCTGGCCTGGCCTGGCCCTGGCCTGGCCTGGCCTGGCCTGGCCTGGCCCCTGGCCTGGCCTGGCCCTGGCCTGGCCCTGGCCTGGCCTGGCCTGGCCTGGCCCTGGCCCTGGCCTGGCCCTGCCCCTGGCCTGGCCCTGGCCTGGCCCTGGCCTGGCCTGGCCTGGCCTGGCCTGGCCTGGCCTGGCCCTGGCCTGGCCTGCCTGGCCTGGCCCTGGCCTGGCCTGGCCTGGCCTGGCCTGGCCCTGGCCTGGCCCCTGCCTGGCCTGCCCTGGCCTGGCCTGCCTGGCCTGGCCTGGCCTGGCCTGGCCTGGCCTGGCCTGGCCTGGCCTGGCCTGGCCTGGCCTGGCCTGGCCTGGCCTGGCCCTGGCCTGGCCTGGCCCTGGCCTGGCCCTGGCCTGGCCTGGCCCTGGCCCTGGCCTGGCCTGGCCTGGCCTGGCCTGGCCTGGCCCTGGCCTGGCCTGGCCCTGGCCTGGCCTGGCCTGGCCTGGCCCTGGCCTGGCCTGGCCCTGGCCTGGCCTGGCCTGGCCCTGGCCTGGCCTGGCCTGGCCTGGCCTGGCCTGGCCTGGCCCTGGCCTGGCCTGGCCTGGCCCTGGCCTGGCCTGTGGCCCTGGCCTGGCCCTGGCCCTGGCCTGGCCTGGCCTGCCCTGGCTGGCCTGGCCTGGCCTGGCCCTGGCCTGGCCTGGGCCTGGCCTGGCCTGGCCTGGCCTGGCCCTGGCCTGGCCTGGCCTGGCCTGGCCCTGGCCTGGCCTGGCCTGCCCTGGCCTGGCCCTGGCCTGGCCTGGCCTGGCCTGGGCCCTGGCCTGGCCTGGCCTGGCCTGGCCTGGCCCTGGCTGGCCTGGCCTGGCCCTGGCCTGGCCTGCCTGGCCTGCCTGGCCTGCCTGGCCTGGCCTGGCCCTGGCCTGGCCTGGCCCTGGCTGGCCTGCCCTGGCCTGGCCTGGCCTGGCCCTGCCTGGCCTGGCCTGGCCTGGCCTGGCCTGGCCTGGCCTGGCCTGGCCCTGGCCCTGGCCCTGGCCTGGCCTGGCCTGGCCTGGCCCTGGCCTGGCCCTGGCCTGGCCTGGCCTGGCCTGGCCTGGCCCTGGCCTGGCCTGGCCTGGCCTGGCCTGGCCTGGGCCTGGCCTGGCCTGGCCTGGCCCTGGCCCTGGCCTGGCCTGGCCTGGCCTGGCCCTGGCCTGGCCCCTGGCCTGGCCTGGCCTGGCCCTGGCCTGCTGGCCCTGGCCTGGCCTGGCCCTGGCCTGGCCCTGGCCTGGCCCTGGCCTGGCCTGGCCCTGGCCTGGCCTGGCCTGGCCTGGCCTGGCCTGGCCCTGGCCTGGCCTGGCCTGGCCTGGCCCCTGGCCTGGCCCTGGCCTGGCCTGGCCCTGGCCTGGCCTGGCCCTGGCCTGGCCTGGCCTGGCCTGCCCTGGCCTGGCCTGGCCTGCCTGCCTGGCCTGGGCCCTGGCCCTGGCCTGGCCCTGGCCTGGCCTGGCCTGGCCTGGCCTGGCCTGGCCCTGGCCTGGCCTGGCCTGGCCTGGCCCTGGCCTGGCCTGGCCTGGCCTGGCCTGGCCTGGCCTGGCCTGGCCTGGCCTGGCCTGGCCTGGCCTGGCCTGGCCCTGGCCCTGGCCTGGCCTGGCCTGGCCTGGCCTGGGCCCTGGCCTGGCCTGGCCTGGCCTGGCCTGGCCCTGGCCCCTGGCCTGGCCCTGGCCTGGCCTGGCCTGGCCCTGGCCCTGGCCTGGCCCTGGCCTGGCCTGGCCTGGGCCTGGCCTGGCCTGGCCTGGCCTGGCCCTGGCCTGGCCTGGCCTGCCTGGCCTGGCCTGGCCTGGCCCTGGCCTGCCCTGGCCTGGCCTGGCCCTGGCCTGGCCTGGCCTGGCCTGGCCTGGGCCTGGCCTGGCCTGGCCTGGCCTGGCCTGGCCTGGCCCTGGCCTGGCCTGGCCTGGCCTGGCCTGGCCTGCCCTGGCCTGGCCTGGCCCTGGCCTGGCCTGGCCCTGGCCCTGGCCTGGCCTGGGCCTGGCCTGGCCTGGCCCTGGCCTGGCCTGGCCTGGCCTGGCCTGGCCTGGCCTGGCCTCCCCTGGCCTGGCCTGGCCTGGCCTGGCCTGGCCTGGCCTGGCCTGGCCCTGGCCTGGCCTGGCCCTGCCCTGGCCTGGCCTGGCCTGGCCTGGGCCTGGCCTGGCCTGGCCTGGCCCTGGCCTGAGCCCCTGGCCCTGGCCTGGCCTGGCCCTGGCCTGGCCCTGGCCCTGGCCCTGGCCTGGCCCTGGCCTGGCCTGGCCTGGCCTGGCCTGGCCTGGCCTGGCCTGGCCCTGCCTCTGGCCTGGCCCTGGCCTGGCCTGGCCTGGCCTGGCCTGGCCCTGCCCTGGCCTGCCTGGCCTGGCCTGGCCCTGGCCTGGCCTGGCCTGGCCCTGGCCCCTGGCCTGGCCTGGCCTGGCCCTGGCCTGGCCTGGCCTGGCCTGGCCTGGCCCTGGCCTGGCCTGGCCTGGCCTGGCCCTGCCCTGCCTGGCCTGGCCTGGCCCTGGCCTGGCCTGCCTGGCCTGGCCCTGGCCTGGCCTGGCCTGGCCTGGCCTGGCCTGCCCTGGCCTGGCCTGGCCTGGCCTGGCCTGGCCCTGGCCTGGCCTGGCCCTGGCCTGGCCTGGCCTGGCCTGGCCCTGGCCTGGCCCTGGCCTGGCCTGGCCTGGCCCCTGGCCTGGCCTGGCCCTGGCCTGGCCTGGCCTGGCCTGGCCCTGGCCTGGCCTGGCCTGGCCTGGCCCTGGCCTGGCCTGGCCTGGCCTGGCCTGGCCCTGGCCTGGCCTGGCCTGGCCCTGGCCTGGCCTGGCCTGGCCCTGGCCCCTGGCCTGGCCCTGGCCTGGCCTGGCCCTGGCCTGGCCTGGCCCTGGCCCTGGCCTGGCCCTGGCCTGCCTGGCCTGGCCTGGCCTGGCCTGGCCCTGGCCTGGCCTGGCCTGGCCTGGCCCTGGCCTGGCCTGGCCTGGCCTGGCCTGGCCTGGCCTGGCCCTGGCCTGGCCTGGCCTGGCCTGGCCTGGCCTGGCCTGGCCCTGCCCCTAACCCTGGCCTGGCCTGGCCTGGCCTGGCCTGGCCTGGCCCTGGCCTGGCCTGGCCTGGCCTGGCCCTGGCCTGGCCTGGCCTGGGCCTGGCCTGGCCTGGCCTGGCCTGGCCTGGCCCTGGCCTGGCCTGGCCCTGGCCTGGCCTGGCCCTGGCCTGGCCTGGCCCTGGCCTGGCCTGGCCCTGGCCTGGCCTGGCCTGGCCCTGGCCTGGCCCTGGCCTGGCCTGGCCTGGCCTGGCCTGGCCCTGGCCTGGCCTGGCCCTGCCCTGGCCCTGGCCTGGCCTGGCCTGGCCTGGCCCCTGCCTGGCCTGGCCTGGCCTGGCCTGGCCTGGCCTGGCCTGGCCTGGCCTGGCCTGGCCCTGGCCCTGGCCTGGCCCTGGCCCTGGCCCTGGCCCTGGCCTGGCCCTGGCCTGGCCCTGCCCTGGCCCTGGCCTGGCCCTGCCTCTGCCTGGCCTGGCCTGGCCTGGCCTGGCCCTGGCACTGGCTAACCTGACCTAGGCCTGGCTTGTCTAACCTTGCCCTGGCAAGGCTAATACCAAGCCTGGCCTGGCCTGGCCACCTGGCCTGGCCTGGCCTGTACCCTGGCCTAGGCCTGGCCATAGGCCTGGCCTAGGCCCTGGCCGGACCCGGACTCCTGAGGCCTGGGCCGAGACTCCTGACCTGAGGCCTGGCCTGGCCTGGCCTGGCCTGGCCTGGCCTGGCCTGGCCTGGCCTGGCCTGGCCTGGCCTGGCCTGGCCTGGCCTGAGCCTGGCCCTGGCCTGACCCTGTTTCTTCCTGGCCTGCGCCTGGCCTCGGCCTGGCCTGACCTGGCCTGGCCTATTTTCAGCCTGGCCTGGCCTGTTTCAGCCTGGCTGACCTGGCCTGGCCTGGCCTGGCCTGGCCCCTGGCCTATTTGGCCTGGCCTGGCCCTGGCCTGGCCTGGCCTGGCCTGGCCCTGGCCTGGCCTGGCCCTGGCCTGGCCCCTGCCTGGCCTGGCCCTGGCCCTGGCCCTGGCCTGGCCCTGGCCTGGCCTGGCCTGGCCTGCCCTGGCCTGGCCTGCCCTGCCTGGCCCTGCCTGGCCTGGCCTGGCCCTGGCCTGGCCCTGGCTGGCTGGCCTGGCCCTGGCCTGGCCTGGCCTGGCCTGGCCTGGCCCTGGCCTGGCCCCCTGGCCTGGCCCTGGCCTGGCCTGGCCCTGGCCCTGGCCTGGCCCTGCCCTGGCCCCTGGCCTGGCCCTGGCCTGGCCCTGGCCTGGCCTGGCCTGGCCCTGGCCCTGCCTGGCTGGCCTGGCCTGGCCTGGCCTGGCCTGGCCTGCCCTGGCCTGGCCTGGCCCTGGCCTGGCCTGGCCCCTGGCCCTGGCCCTGGCCCTGGCCTGGCCTGGCCTGGCCTGGCCTGGCCTGCCCTGGCCTGGCCTGGCCTGGCCTGGCCTGGCCTGGCCTGGCCTGGCCTGGCCTGGCCTGGCCTGGCCTGGCCCTGGCCTGGCCTGGCCTGGCCCTGGCCTGGCCTGGCCTGGCCTGGCCTGGGCCTGGCCTGGCCTGGCCCTGGCCTGGCCTGGCCTGGCCCTGGCCTGGCCTGGCCTGGCCCTGGCCCTGGCCCTGCCTGGGCCTGGCCTGGCCTGGCCTGGCCCCTGGCCCTGGCCTGGCCTGGCCTGGCCCTGGCCTGGCCTGGCCTGGCCTGGCCTGGCCCTGGCCCTGGCCCTGCCTGGCCCTGCCTGCTGCCTGGCCTGGCCTGGCCCTGGCCTGGCCCTGCCCTGCCCTGGCCTGCCTGGCCTGGCCCTGGCCTGGCCTGGCCTGGCCTGGCCTGGCCTGGCCTGGCCCTGGCCTGGCCTGGCCTGGCCTGGCCTGGCCTGGCCCTGGCCCTGGCCTGCCTGGCCTGGCCTGGCCTGGCCTGGCCTGGCCCTGGCCTGGCCTGGGCCTGGCCTGCCTGGCCTGGCCTGGCCTGGCCTGGCCCTGGCCTGGCCTGGCCCTGGCCTGGCCTGGCCCTGGCCTGGCCCTGGCCTGGCCTGGCCTGGCCTGGCCTGGCCTGGCCCTGGCCTGCCCTGGCCCTGGCCCTGGCCTGGCCTGGCTGGCCTGGCTGGCCTGGCCTGCCTGGCCTGGCCTGGCCTGCCTGGCCCTGGCCTGGCCTGGCCTGGCCTGGCCTGGCCTGGCCTGGCCTGGCCTGGCCTGGCCCTGGCCCTGGCCTGGCCTGGCCTGGCCCTGGCCTGGCCTGGCCTGGCCTGGCCTGGCCTGGCCTGGCCTGGCCTGGCCTGGCCTGGCCTGGCCTGGCCTGGCCTGGCCTGGCCTGGCCTGGCCTGCCCTGGCCTGGCCTGGCCTGGCCTGGCCTGGCTCTGGCCCTGGCCTGGCCCCTGCCCTGGCCTGGCCTGGCCCTGGCCTGGCCCTGGCCTGGCCTGGCCTGGCCTGGCCCTGGCCTGGCCCTGGCCTGGCCTGGCCTGGCTGGCCCTGGCCCTGGCCTGGCCTGGCCTGGCCTGGCCTGGCCTGGCCTGGCCCTGGCCTGGCCTGGCCTGGCCTGCCCTGCCTGGCCTGGCCTGGCCTGGCCTGGCCCTGGCCCTGGCCTGGCCTGGCCCCAGGGGCCTGGCCTGGCCTGGCCTGGCCTGGCCTGGCCTGGCCTGGCCTGGCCCTGGCCTGGCCTGGCCCTGGCCTGGCCTGGGCCTGGCCTGGCCTGAGCCTGGCCTGGCCTGGCCTGGCCTGGCCCTGGCCTGGCCTGGCCTGGCCCTGGCCTGGCCTGGCCCTGGCCTGGCCTGGCCCTGGCCTGCCCTGGCCCTGGCCTGGCCTGGCCTGGCCTGGCCTGGCCTGGCCTGGCCTGGCCTGGCCTGGCCTGGCCTGGCCTGGCCTGGCCTGGCCTGGCCCTGGCCCTGGCCTGGCCCTGGCCTGGCCTGGCCTGGCCTGGCCTGGCCTGGCCTGGCCTGGCCCTGGCCTGGCCTGGCCTGGCCTGCCCTGGCCTGGCCTGGCCTGGCCTGGCCTGGCCTGGCCTGGCCTGGCCTGGGCCTGGCCTGGCCTGGCCTGGGCCTGGCCCTGGCCTGGCCTGGCCTGGCCTGGCCTGGCCTGGCCCTGGCCCTGGCCTGGCCTGGCCTGGCTGGCCTGGCCTGGCCCTGGCCCTGCCCTGGCCTGCCCTGGCCTGGCCTGCCTGGCCTGGCCTGGCCTGGCCTGGCCTGGCCCTGGCCTGGCCTGGCCCTGGCCTGGCCTGGCCCTGGCCCTGGCCTGGCCCCTGGCCTGGCCTGGCCTGGCCCGCCTGCCTCTGGCCTGGCCTGGCCCTGGCCTGGCCTGGCCTGGCCTGCCTGCCTGGCCTGGCCTGGCCTGGCCTGGCCCTGGCCTGGCCCTGGGCCTGGCCTGGCCTGGCCTGGCCCTGGCCTGCCTGGCCTGGCCTGGCCTGGCCTGGCCTGGCCCTGGCCTGGCCTGGCCTGGCCCTGGCCTGGCCTGGCCTGGCCTGGCCTGGCCTGGCCTGGCCTGGCCTGGCCCTGGCCTGGCCTGGCCCTGGCCTGGCCTGGGCCTGGCCTGGCCTGGCCTGGCCTGGCCTGGCCTGACCCTGGCCTGGCCTGGCCTGGCCCCTGGCCTGGGCCTGGCCCTGGCCCTGGCCCTGGCCCTGGCCCTGGCCCTGGCCTGCTGGCCCTGGCCTGGCCTGGCCCTGGCCTGGCCTGGCCTGGCCTGCCTGGCCTGGCCTGGCCTGGGCCTGGCCCTGGCCTGGCCCTGGCCTGGCCTGGCCTGGCCCTGGCCTGGCTGGCCTGGCCTGGCCTGGCCCTGGCCTGGCCTGGGCCTGGCCTGGCCTGGCCCTGGCCTGGCCCTGGCCTGGCCCTGGCCTGGCCTGGCCCTGGCCTGGCCTGGCCTGGCCTGGCCTGGCCTGGCCTGGCCTGGCCTGGCCTGGCCCTGGCCTGGCCTGGCCTGGCCTGGCCTGGCCTGCCCTGGGCCTGGCCTGGCCTGGCCTGGCCTGGCCTGGCCTGGCCTGGCCTGGCCTGGCCCTGGCCTGGCCTGGCCTGGCCTGGCCTGGCCTGGCCTGGCCTGGCCTGGCCCCCTGGCCTGGCCTGGCCTGCCCTGCCCTGGCCTGGCCTGGCCCTGCCCTGGCCTGGCCTGGCCTGGCCTGGCCTGGCCTGGCCTGGCCCTGGCCTGGCCTGGCCCTGGCCTGGCCTGGCCTGGCCTGGCCTGGCCTGGCCCTGGCCCTGGCCTGGCCCTGGCCCTGGCCTGGCCCTGGCCTGGCCCTGGCCTGGCCTGGCCTGCCTGGCCTGGCCTGGCCTGGCCTGGCCTGGCCTGGCCTGGCCTGGCCTGGCCCTGGCCCTGGGCCTGGCCTGGCCTGGCCTGGCCTGGCCCTGGCCTGGCCTGGCCTGGCCTGCTGGCCTGGCCTGGCCTGGCCCTGCCTGCCCCTGCCCTGGCCCTGGCCTGGCCTGGCCTGGCCTGGCCCTGGCCTGGCCTGGCCTGGCCTGGGCCTGGCCTGGCCTGGCCTGGCCCTGGCCTGGCCCTGCCCTGGCCTGGCCTGGCCTGGCTGGCCTGGCCTGGCCCTGGCCTGGCCTGGCCTGGCCTGGCCCTGGCCTGGCCCTGGCCTAGGCCTGGCCCTGGCCTGGCCTGGCCTGGCCCTGGCCTGGCCCTGGCCCTGGCCTGGCCTGGCCTGGCCTGGCCTGGCCCTGGCCTGGCCTGGCCCTGGCCCCTGGCCTGGCCTGGCCTAGCCCTGGCCTGGCCCTGGCCTGGCCCCTGGCCCTGCCCTGGCCCTGGCCTGGCCTGGCTGGCCTGGCCCTGGCCCTGGCCTGGCCTGGCCTGGCCTGGCCTGGCCTGGCCTGGCCTGCCTGGCCCTGGCCTGGCCTGGCCCTGGCCTGGCCTGGCCTGGCCTGGCCCCTGGCCTGGCCTGGCCTGGCCTGGCCTGCCTGCCTGGCCTGGCCTGGCCTGGCCCTGGCCTGGCCTGGCCCTGGCCTGGCCTGGCCTGGCCCTGGCCTGCCTGGCCTGGCCTGGCCTGGCCTGGCCTGGCCTGGCCCCTGGCCTGGCCCCTGGCCCTGGCCTGGCCTGGCCTGGCCTGGCCTGGCCTGGCCTGGCCTGGCCCTGGCCCTGGCCTGGCCTGGCCTGGCCTGGCCTGGCCTGGCCTGGCCTGGCCTGGCCTGGCCCTGGCCTGGCCTGGCCTGGCCTGGCCTGGCCTGGCCTGCCTGGCCTGGCCTGGCCTGGCCTGGCCTGGCCTGGCCTGGCCTGGCTGGCCTGCCCTGGCCTGGCCTGGCCTGGCCCTGGCCTGCCCTGGCCTGGCCCTGGCCTGGCCCTGGCCTGGCCTGGCCTGGCCTGGCCCTGCCCTGGCCTGGCCTGGCCTGGCCTGGCCTGGCCCTGGCCTGGCCTGGCCTGGCCTGGCCTGGCCTGGGGCCTGGCCTGCCTGGCCTGGCCTGGCCTGGCCCTGGCCCTGGCCTGGCCTGGCCTGGCCTGGCCTGGCCTGGCCTGGCCTGGCCTGGCCTGGCCTGGCCTGGCCTGGCCTGGGCCTGGCCTGGCCTGGCCTGGCCTGGCCCTGGCCTGGCCTGGCCTGGCCCTGGCCTGGCCTGGCCTGGCCTGGCCTGGCCTGGCCTGGCCCTGGCCCTGGCCTGGCCTGGCCTGCCCTGCCCTGCCCTGGCCTGGCCCTGGCCTGGCCTGGCCTGGCCTGGCCCTGGCCTGGCCTGGCCTGGCCCTGGCCTGGCCTGGCCTGGCCCTGGCCTGGCCTGGCTGGCTGGCCTGGCCCTGGCCCTGGCCTGGCCCTGGCCTGGCCTGGCCTGGGCCTGGCCCCTGGCCTGGCCCTGGCCTGGCCTGGCCTGACCTGGCCTGGCCTGGCCTGGCCCTGGCCTGGCCTGGCCTGGCCTGGCCCTGGCCTGGCCTGGCCTGGCCTGGCCTGGCCTGGCCCTGGCCTGACTGCCTGCCCTGGCCTGGCCTGGCCTGGCCCTGGCCCTGGCCTGGCCTGGCCTGGGCCCTGGCCTGCCTGGCCCCTGGCCTGGCCTGGCCTGGCCTGGCCTGGCTTTCCTGGCCTGGCCCCCTGGCCTGGCCTGCCTGGCCCTGGCCTGGCCTGGCCTGGCCTGGCCTGGCCTGGCCCTGGCCTGGCCTGGCCTGGCCTGGCCCTGGCCCTGGCCTGGCCTGGCCCTGGCCTGGCCTGGCCTGGCCTGGCTGGCCTGGCCTGCCCTGGCCCTGGCCTGGCCTGGCCTGCCCTGAGGCCTGGCCCTGGCCTGGCCTGGCCTGGCCCTGCTGGCCCTGGCCCTGGCCTGGCCTGGGCCTGGCCTGCTCTGGCCCTGCCTGGCCTGGCCTGGCCCTGGCCCTGGCCCCCTGGCCTGGCCTGGCCCTGGCCTGGCCTGGCCTGGCCCTGGCCTGGCCTGGCCTGGCCTGGCCTGGCCTGGCCCTGGCCTGGCCCTGGCCTGGCCCCTGGCCTGGCCTGGCCTGGCCCCTGGCCCTGGCCCCAGCCTGGCCTGCCTGGGCCCCTGGCCCCTGGCCTGGCCTGGCCCTGGCCTGGCCTGGCCTGGCCTGGCCTGGCCCTGGCCCTGGCCTGGCCTGGCCTGGCCTGGCCCTGGCCTGGCCTGGCCTGGCCTGGCCTGGCCCTGGCCTGCCTGGCCTGGCCTGGCCCTGGCCCTGGCCTGGCCTGGCCTGGCCCTGGCCTGGCCTGGCCCTGGCCCTGGCCTGGCCTGGCCTGGCCTGGCCTGGCCTGGCCTGGCCTGCCCCTGGCCTGGCCTGGCCTGGCCTGGCCCTGGCCTGGCCTGGCCTGGCCCTGGCCTGGCCTGGCCTGGCCCTGGCCTGGCCTGGCCCTGGCCCTGGCCTGGGCCTGGCCCTGCCTGGCCTGGCCTGGCCCTGGCCTGCCCTGGGCCTGGCCTGGCCTGGCCTGGCCTGGCCTGGCCTGGCCCTGCCCTGGCCTGGCCTGGCCCTGGCCTGGCCCTGGCCTGGCCTGGCCCCTGGCCTGGCCTGGCCTGGCCTGGCCCTGGCCCTGGCCTGGCCTGGCCCTGGCCTGGCTGGCCTGGCCTGGCCTGCCTGGCCTGGCCCTGGCCTGGCCTGGCCTGGCCTGGCCTGGCCTGGCCCTGGCCTGGCCTGGCCCTGGCCTGGCCTGGCCCTGGCCCTGGCCTGGCCTGGCCCTGGCCTGGCCTGGCCTGGCCTGGCTGGCCCTGGCCCTGGCCTGCCCTGGCCTGGCCTGCCTGGCCTGGCCTGGCCTGGGCCTGGCCCTGGCCTGGCCTGGCCTGGCCTGGCCTGGCCTGGCCTGGCCTGGCCTGGCCTGGCCTGGCCCTGGCCTGGCCTGGCCTGGCCTGGCCTGGCCTGGCCTGGCCTGGCCTGGCCCCTGGCCTGGCCTGGCCCTGGCCTGGCCTGGCCTGGCCTGGCCTGGCCTGGCCTGGCCTGGCCTGGCCTGGCCCTGGCCCCTGGCCTGGCCCTGGCCCTGGCCTGGCCTGGCCTGGCCTGGCCCTGGCCTGGCCTGGCCCTGGCCTGGCCTGGCCTGGGCCCCTGGCCTGGCCTGGCCTGGCCTGGCCTGGCCTGGCCTGGCCCTGGCCTGGCCTGGCTGGCCTGGCCTGGCCTGGCCCCTGGCCCTGGCCTGGCCTGGCCCTGGCCTGGCCCCTGAGCCCTGGCCTGGCCTGGCCCTGGCCTGGCCTGGCCTGGCCCTGGCCTGGCCTGGCCCTGGCCTGGCCTGGCCCTGCCTGGCCTGGCCCCTGGCCTGGCCTGGCCTGGCCTGGCCTGGCCTGGCCTGGCCTGGCCTGGCCTGGCCTGGCCCTGGCCTGGCCTGGCCCTGGCCTGGCCTGGCCTGGCCTGGCCCTGGCCTGGCCTGGCCTGGGCCTGGCCTGGCCCTGGCCCTGGCCTGGCCTCTGGCCTGGCCTGGCCTGGCCCTGGCCCTGGCCTGGCCTGGCCTGGCCTGGCCTGGGCCCTGGCCTGGCCTGGCCTGGCCTGGCCTGGCCTGGCCTGGCCTGGGCCTGGCCTGCCCTGGCCTGGCCTGGCCTGGCCTGGCCTGGCCTGGCCTGGCCTGGCCTGGCCTGGCCTGGCCTGGCCTGGGCCTGGCCCTGGCCCTGGCCTGGCCTGGCCTGGCCTGGCCCTGCCTGGCCTGGCCTGGCCTGCCCTGGCCTGGCCTGGCCCTGGCCCCTGGCCTGGCCTGGCCTGGCCTGGCCTGGCCCTGGCCTGGCCTGGCCTGGCCTGGCCCTGGCCTGGCCTGGCCTGGCCTGGCCTGGCCTGGCCTGGCCTGGCCTGGCCTGGCCTGGCCTGGCCTGGCCTGGCCCTGGCCTGGCTGGCCTGGCCTGGCCTGGCCCTGGCCTGGCCTGGCCTGGCCTGGCCTGGCCTGCCCTGGCCTGGCCTGGGCCTGGCCTGGCCTGGGCCTGGCCTGGCCTGGCCTGGCCTGGCCCTGGCCTGGCCTGGCCTGGCCTGGCCTGGCCTGGCCTGGCCTGGCCTGGCCTGGCCTGGCCTGGCCCTGGCCTGGGCCCTGGCCTGGCCTGGCCTGGCCCTGGCCCTGGCCTGGCCCTGGCCTGGCCTGGCCTGGCTGCCTGGCCTGGCCTGGCCTGGCCTGGCCCTGGCCTGGCCTGGCCTGGCCTGCCCTGGCCTGGCCTGGCCTGGCCTGGCCTGGCCCTGGCCTGGCCCTGGCCCTGCCTGGCCTGGCCTGGCCTGGCCTGGCCTGGCCTGCCCTGGCCTGGCCTGGCCTGGCCTGGCCCTGGCCTGGCCCCTGGCCCTGGCCTGGCCCTGGCCTGGCCTGGCCTGCCTGCCTGGCCCTGGCCTGGCCTGGCCTGGCCTGGCCTGGCCCTGGCCTGCCCTGGCCTGGCCTGGCCTGGCCTGGCCTGGCCCTGGCCTGGCCTGCCTGGCCTGGCCTGGCCTGGCCTGGCCCCTGGCCTGGCCTGGCCTGGCTGGCCCTGGCCTGGCCTGGCCTGGCCTGGCCTGGGCCTGGCCTGGCCTGCCCTGGCCCTGGCCTGGCCCTGGCCTGGCCTGGCCCTGCTGGCCTGGCCTGGCCTGGGCCCTGAACCTGGCCTGCCTGGGCCCTGGCCTGGCCTGGCCTGGCCTGGCCTGGCCCTGGCCTGGGCCTGGCCTGGCCTGCCTGGCCTGGCCTGGCCTGGCCTGGGCCCTGCCCTGGCCCTGGCCTGGCCTGGCCTGGCCTGGCCTGGCCTGGCCTGCCTGGCCTGGCCTGGCCCCTGGGCCTGGCCTGGCCTGGCCTGGCCTGGCCTGGCCTGGCCCTGGCCTGGCCTGGCCTGGCCTGGCCCCCTGGCCTGGCCTGGCCTGGGCCTGGCCCTGGCCTGGCCCTGCCTGGCCCTGGCCTGGCCTGGCCTGGCCTGGCCTGGCCCCTGCCTGCCTGGCCTGGCCCTGGCCTGGCCTGCCTGCCTGGCCTGGCCTGGCCTGGCCTGGCCTGGCCTGGCCTGGCCCTGGCCTGGCCTGGCCTGGCCTGGGCCTGGCCTGGCCTGGCCTGGGCCTGGCCTGGCCTGGCCTGGCCTGGCCTGGCCTGGCCTGGCCTGGCCTGGCCTGGCCTGGCCCCTGGCCTGGCCTGGCCTGGCCTGGCCTGGCCTGGCCCTGGCCTGGCCTGGCCCTGGCCCTGGCCTGGCCTGGCCTGGCCTGGCCCTGGCCTGGCCTGGCCTGGCCCCTGGCCTGGCCTGGCCTGGCCTGGCCCTGGCCTGGCCTGGCTGGCCTGGCCCTGGCCTGGCCTGGCCTGGCCTGGCCTGGCCTGGCCTGGCCTGGCCTGGCCCTGGCCTGGCCTGGCCTGGCCTGGCCTGGCCCCTGGCCTGGCCTGGCCCTGCCTGGCCTGCCCTGGCCTGGCCCTGGCCTGGCCTGGCCTGGCCTGGCCTGGCCTGGCCTGGCCTGGCCCTGGCCCTGGCCCTGGCCTGGCCTGGCCTGGCCTGGCCTGGCCTGGCCCTGGCCTGGCCTGGCCTGGCCTGGCCTGGGCCTGGCCTGCCCTGGCCTGGCCTGGCCCTGGCCTGGCCCCTGGCCCTGGCCTGGCCCTGGCCTGGCCTGGCCTGGCCCTGGCCTGGCCTGGGCCTGGCCCTGGCCTGGCCTGGCCTGGCCTGGCCTGGCCTGGCCTGGCCTGGCCTGGCCTGGCCCTGGCCTGGGCCTGGCCCTGGCCTGGCCTGGCCTGGCCTGGCCTGGCCTGGCCCTGGCCTGGCCTGGCCTGGCCTGGCCTGGCCTGGCCCTGCCCTGGCCTGGCCTGGCCTGGCTGGCCCTGGCCCTGGCCTGGCCTGGCCTGGCCTGGCCTGGCCCTGGCCCCTGGCCTGGCCTGGCCTGGCCTGGCCTGGCCTGGCCTGGCCTGGCCTGGCCCTGGCCCTGGCCTGGCCTGCCCTGCCCTGGCCTGGCCTGGCCTGGCCCTGGCCTGGCCTGGCCTGGCCTGGCCCTGGCCTGGCCCTGGCCTGGCCTAGCACTGGCTGCTAGGCCTAGGCCTGGCCTAGCACTGGCACGTTGGCCCCTGACTGGGCAAGCGCTGACCTGAGGCCTGACCTGGCCGCCTGACCCCAGGCCCTGGCTGCCTGGCACTGGAGGCCTGGCGCGGCCTGACCGCAGGCCCACACTGTAGCCTGACTCAGATCCTGGCGTGGCCTGAGAGGCCTGATCTGCCACTAGGCCTGGCCTGGCCTGGCACTGGCACTTTGTCCTGACCTGGGCCCTGGCCTGAGCCTTGACCTAGGCCTGGGCCACGGGCCGCCCTGGCCTGGCCTGACACAGTGCTCGGCCCTGGAAGCAGCCTGTATCCCATGCCCTGCCCTGCCTGGCCACTGGCCCCTGACCATGGCTTGGCCCCGCCCTGGCTTGTGGCCCAGGCCTGACCGTGAGCCTGGCCTGGCCTGGCCTCGCCCCTGTGCCTGGCTGGCCTGGCCCTGTTCTGGCTTGCAGCCTGGGCTAAGGCCTTCTTCGGCCTGGCAAAGGCCTGGCCTGGCCTAGCTCTAGCTCTGGCTAGCCTGGCCTGGCCTGGCCTGGCCCTGCCTGACCAGGCCTGTCACCTGGCCTGGCTGGCCTGGCCAGGCCCTGGCCTGGGCCTGCATGCACAGACCAGGCCTGGACTGGCCTAACTTTACATTTGCTCCTTAGCCTGGGCCAGTCTTGGTCTTGGCTGTTCCCTGGCCCTGCCCAAGGAGGCCTGGGCCTAGCCTAGCCCTGGCCCTGATCTGCCTATGCTGCCTGTCCTATGGATCTTGCCTGAGCCTTGGCCTGGCCTGCTGGCCTCTCCGGCCTCGGCCTGTGCCTGGCCTGGCCTGGCCTGGCCTTGGCCTGGCTTGGCTCTGGTAGGCCTGGCCTGACCATTTTCTGGCTAAGTCATGCCTAGTCCTGGCCTGGCCTGGTTTGTTCCCTGGTCTGTCTCTAGGCCCTAGCCCAGGCGTTGCATGGCTTGCTAATCTAGGTCTAGCCTGTATTCTGCCGGCCTGGCCTAAGCCTGGCCTGCCTGGCAATGGCCTCAGCTGATACCTGGCCTGGTTTACACTGTCCTGGCCTGACTCCTGGCCCCTGAGCCTGCTCTGGCTAGATGCCTGGCCTATTTTCAATGCCTGGCCCTGCCTAGTCCTGCCCTGGCTCTGGCCCTGGCCTGGCCTGGCCTGGCCTGGTTTACCTGGCCCTGGGCTCTGGCCCTGGCCTGGCTGTAGGCCTGGCGCTGGCCCTGACAATTGTCCTGGCCTGCCTTGGCCTGGCCTAGGCCCTCCAAGCCTGGCTTGGCCCTGTTTCTCGGGCCTGACTCTGGCCTGGCCTTACCTGGCCTAGCCTGGCCTGGTCCCAGACTGGCCTGGCCTAAGAGCCCAGCTGGCCTAGTCCTGTCACTCTTGGCCTGAAGCCAGGCCTGCACTGGCCTGGCCTGCTGTCTTGGTCTGGCCATGCGCCTGGCCTGTTCCTGGCCTGGCCCCTTGGCTGGCTGTCCTGGCCTGGCCTGCTTTTCGTGGCTTGCCTGTCATAATAATCTGGCCCTGCCCTCCTGGTCCTAGCCTAGCCTGAGCCTTTAAAGTGACCTAGGCCTGGCCTGGGCCTGGCCTAGCCTGGCCCTCGCCTGTGCCCTGGCCTGGCCTGGCCCTGGCCTAAACCTGGCCTGGCCCTGGCCTGGCCTGGCCTGGCCTGGCCCTGGCCTGGCCTGGCCTGGCCCTGGCCCTGCCTGGCCTGGCCTGCCCTAACCTGGCCTGGCCTAGCCTGGCCTGGCCTGGCCTGGGCCCTGCCTGGCCTGGCCCTGCCCCTGGCCTGGCCCCTGGCCTGGCCCTGGCCTGGCCTGGCCTGGCCCTGCCCTGGCCTGGCCCTGGCCTGGCCCTGGCCTGGCCTGGCCTGGCCTGGCCTGGCCTGGGCCTGGCCTGGCCTGGCCTGGCCTGGCCTGGCCTGGCCTGGCCTGGCCTGGCCTGGCCTGGCCCTGGCCTGGCCTGGCCTGGCCTGGCCTGGCCTGGCCTGGCCTGGGCCTGGCCTGGCCTGGCCTGGCCCTGGCCTGGCCCTGGCCTGGCCTGGCCCTGGCCTGGCCCTGGCCTGGCCTGGCCTGCCTGGCTGGCCTGGCCCTGGCCTGGCCTGCCTGGCCTGGCCCTGGCCCTGGCCTGGCCTGGCCTGGCCTGCCTGGCCCTGGCCTGGCCTGGCCTGGCCTGGCCCCTGCCTGGCCTGGCCTGGCCCTGGCCTGGCCTGGCCTGCCCCCTGCCTGGCCTGGCCTGGCCTGGCCTGGCCTGGCCCTGGCCCTGGCCCTGGCCTGGCCCTGGCCTGGCCTGGCCTGGCCCTGCCCCTGGCCTGGCCCCTGGCCTGGCCTGGCCTGGCCTGGCCCTGGCCTGGCCTGGCCTGGCCTGGCCCTGGCCTGGCCTGGCCTGGCCCTGGCCTGGCCTGGCCTGGCCTGGCCTGGCCTGGCCTGGCCCTGGCCTGGCCTGGCCTGGCCCTGGCCTGGCCTGGCCTGGCCCCTGGCCTGGCCTGGCCCTGGCCTGCCCTGGCCTGCCCTGACCTGGCCTGGCCTGGCCTGGCCTGGCCTGGCCTGGCCCTGGCCTGGCCTGGCCTGGCCTGGCCTGGCCCTGGCCTGGCCTGGCCTGGCCTGGCCTGGCCCTGGCCTGGCCTGGCCCTGGCTGGCCTGCCCTGGCCTGGCCTGGCCTGGCCTGGCCTGGCCTGGCCTGGCCTGGCCTGGGCCTGGCCTGGCCTGGCCTGGCCTGCCTGCCCTGGCCTGGCCTGGCCTGGCCTGGCCTGGCCTGGCCTGGCCTGGCCTGGCCTGGCCTGGCCTGGCCTGGCCTGGCCTGGCCTGGCCCCTGGCCTGGCCTGGCCTGGCCTGGCCTGGCCTGGCCTGGCCTGGCCTGGCCTGGCCTGGCCTGGCCTGGCCTGCCCTGGCCTGGCCTGGCCTGGCCTGGCCTGGCCTGGCCCTGGCCTGGCCTGGCCTGGCCTGGCCTGGCCTGGCCTGGCCTGGCCTGGCTGGCCCTGGCCTGGCCCTGGCCTGGCCTGGCCTGGCCTGGCCTGGCCTGGCCCTGGCCTGGCCTGGCCTGGGCCTGGCCTGGCCTGGCCCTGGCCTGGCCCCTGCCTGGCCTGGCCTGGCCTGGCCCTGGCCTGGCCTGGCCTGGCCTGGCCTGGCCTGGCCTGGCCTGGCCTGGCCTGGCCTGGCCTGGCCCTGGCCTGGCCTGGCCTGGCCTGGCCTGGCCTGGCCTGGCCTGGCCCTGGCCTGGCCTGGCCTGGCCTGGCCTGGCCCTGGCCTGGCCTGGCCTGGCCCTGGCCTGGCCTGGCCTGGCCTGGCCTGGCCTGGCCCTGGCCCTGGCCTGGCCTGGGCCTGGCCCTGGCCTGGCCTGCCTGGCCCTGGCCTGGCCTGGCCTGGCCTGGCCTGGCCCTGGCCTGGCCTGGCCTGCCCCCTGCCCTGGCCTGGCCTGGCCTGGCCTGGCCTGGCCTGGCCTGGGCCTGGCCTGGCCCTGGCCTGGCCTGGCCTGGCCTGGCCTGGCCCTGGCCTGGCCCTGGCCTGGCCTGGCCTGGCCTGGCCCTGGCCTGGCCTGCCCTGGCCTGGCCTGGCCTGGCCCCTGCCTGGCCCTGCCTGGCCTGGCCTGGCCTGGCCCTGGCCTGGCCTGCCTGGCCTGGCCTGGCCTGGCCTGGCCTGGCCTGGCCTGCCCTGGCCTGGCCTGCCTGGCCTGGCCCTGGCCTGGCCTGGCCTGGCCCTGGCCTGGCCCTGGCTGGGCTGGCCCTGGCCTGGCCCCTGGGCCTGGCCCCTGGCCTGGCCTGGCCTGGCCTGGCCTGGCCTGGCCTGGCCTGGCCCTGGCCTGGCCCTGGCCCTGGCCTGGCCTGGCCTGGCTGGCCTGGCCTGGCCTGGCCTGGCCTGGCCTGGCCTGGCCTGGCCTGGCCTGGCCCTGGCCTGGCCTGGCCTGGCCTGGCCTAACCCTGGCCCTGGCCTGGCCTGGCCTGGCCTGGCCTGGCCTGGCCCTGGCCTGGCCTGGCTCTGCCTGGCCTGGGCCTGGCCTGGCCCTGGCCTGGCCTGGCCTGGCCTGGCCTGGCCTGGCCCTGGCCTGGCCTGGCCTGGCCTGCCCTGCCCTGGCCTGGCCACTGCCCTGGCCTGGCCTGGCCCTGGCCCTGGCCCTGGCCCTGGCCTGGCCCTGGCCTGGCCTGGCCCTGCCCTGGCCTGGCCTGGCCCTGCCTGGCCCTGGCCCCTGGCCTGGCCCCTGGCCCTGGCCTGGCCTGGCCTGGCCTGGCCTGGCTGGCCTGGCCTGGGCCCTGGCCCTGGCCCTGGCCTGGCCTGGCCTGGCCTGGCCCTGGCCCTGGCCTGGCCTGGCCTGGCCTGGCCTGGCCTGGCCTGGCCTGGCCCTGGCCTGGCCTGGCCTGGCCTGGCCTGGCCTGGCCTGGCCTGGCCTGGCCCTGGCCTGGCCCTCTGCCTGGCCTGGCCTGGCCTGGCCTGGCCCTGGCCTGGCCTGGCCCTGGCCTGGCCTGGCCTGGCCTGGCCCTGGCCTGGCCTGGCCTGGCCTGGCCTGGCCTGGCCTGGCCTGGCCTGGCCTGCCTGGCCCTGGCCCTGGCCTGGCCTGGCCCTGGCCCTGGCCTGGCCTGGCTGGCCTGGCCCTGGCCTGGCCTGGCCTGAGCCTGGCTGGCCTGCCCTGGCCCTGGGCTGGCACTGGCTGGCTGGCCTGGCCTGGCTGGCCTGGCCTGGCCCTGGCCTGGCCTGGGCCTGGCCTGGCCCTGCCTGGCCTGGCCTGGCCTGGCCCTGGCCTGGCCTGGCCTGGCCTGGCCTGGCCTGGCCCTGGCCTGGCCCTGGCCTGGCCTGGCCTGGCCCTGAGCCCTGGCCCTGGCCCTGGCCTGGCCCCTGCCCTGGCCCTGCCCTGCCCTGGCCTGGCCTGGCCTGGCCTGGCCTGGCCTGGCCTGGCCTGGCCTGGGCCTGGGCCCTGGCCCTGGCCTGGCCCTGGCCTGGCCTGGCCTGGCCTGGCCTGGCCTGGCCTGGCCTGGGCCTGGCCTGGCCTGGCCCTGGCCCTGGCCTGGCCTGGCCCTGGCCTGGCCTGGCCCTGCTGGCCTGCCCCTGCCCTGCCTGGCCTGGCCTGGCCTGGCCTGGGCCCTGGCCTGGCCTGGCCCTGGCCTGCCTGGCCTGGCCTGGCCTGGCCTGGCCCTGGCCCTGGCCTGGCCCTGCCCTGGCCTGGCCTGGCCTGGCCTGGCCTGCCCTGGCTGCCTGCCTGCCCTGCCCTGGGCCTGGCCTGGCCTGGCCTGGCCTGGCCTGGCCTGGGCCTGGCCTGGCCTGGCCTGGGCCTGGCCCTGGCCCTGGCCTGGCCTGGCCTGCCCTGGCCTGGCCTGGCCCTGGCCTGGCCTGGCCCTGGCCTGGCCTGGCCTGGCCTGGCCTGGCCTGGCCCCTGCCCTGGCCTGGCCTGGCCTGGCCTGGCCTGGCCCTGGCCTGGCCCCTGGCCTGGCCTGGCCTGGCCTGGCCTGGCCCTGGCCTGGCCTGGCCTGGCCTGGCCTGGCCTGGCCTGGCCTGGCCCTGGCCTGGCCTGGCCTGGCCCTGGCCTGGCCTGGCCCTGGCCCTGGCCTGGCCTGGCCTGGCCCTGGCCCTGGCCCTGGCCCCCTGGCCTGGCCTGGCCTGGCCCTGGCCCTGCCCTGGCCTGGCCTGGCCTGGCCTGGCCCTGGCCTCCCCTGGCCTCCTGCCCTGCCCTGCCCTGGCCTGGCCCTGGCCTGGCCTGGCTCTGGCCTGGCCTGGCCTGGCCTGGCCTGGCCTGGCCTGGCCTGGCCTGGCCTGGCCTGGCCCTGGCCTGGCCTGGCCTGGCCTGGCCTGGCCTGGCCTGGCCCTGGCCTGGCCTGGCCCTGGCCCCCCTGGCCTGGCCTGGCCTGGCCTGGCCTGGCCTGGCCTGGCCTGGCCCTGGCCTGGCCTGGCCTGGCCTGGCCTGGCCTGGCTGGCCTGGCCTGGCCTGGCTGGGCCTGGCCTGCCTCTGCCCTGGCCTGGCCTGGCCTGGCCTGGCCTGGCCTGGCCACCTGGCCTGGCCTGGCCTGGCCCTGGCCTGGCCTGAGCCTGGCCCTGGCCCTGGCCTGGCCTGCCCTGGCCTGGCCTGGCCTGGCCTGGCCCTGGCCCTGGCCTGGCCCTGCCTGCCCTGGCCTGGCCTGGCCCTGGCCTGGCCTGGCCTGGCCTGGCCTGGCCCTGGCCTGGCCTGGCCCTGCCCTGGCCTGGCCTGGCCTGGCCTGGCCTGCCTGGCCCCTGGCCCCTGGCCCCTGGCCTGGCCTGGCCTGGCCTGGCCTGGCCCCTGGCCTGGCCTGGCCTGCCCTGGCCTGGCCTGGCCTGGCCCTGGCCCTGGCCTGGCCCTGCCCTGGCCTGGCCCCTGGCCCTGCCCTGGCCTGGCCTGGCCTGGCCCCTGCCCTGGCCTGGCCTGGCCTGGCCTGGCCCTGGGCCTGGCCTGGCCTGGCCTGGCCTGGCCCTGGCCTGGCCTGCTGCCCTGGCCCTGGCCTGGCCTGGCCTGGCCTGGCCTGGCCTGGCCTGGCCTGGCCTCTGGCCTGGCCTGGCCTGGCCTGGCCTGGCCTGGCCCTTGCCTGCCTGGCCTGTTCTGGCCTGGCCTGGCCTGGGCCCTGTTCTGCCTGGCCTAGCCTGCCTGACCCTGGCCTGCCCTGCCCTGGCCCTGCCCTGGCCTGGCCCTGGCCCTGGCCTGGGCCCTGGCCTGGCCCTGGCCTGGCCTGGCCTGGCCTGGCCCTGGCCTGGCCTGGCCTGGCCTGGCCCTGCCCTGCCCTGTCTGGCCTGGCCTGGCCCTGGCCTGGCCTGGCCTGGCCTGGCCTGGCCTGGCTGGCCCTGGCCCTGGCCCCTGCCCTGGCCTGGCCTGGCCTGGCCTGGCCCTGGCCTGGCCTGGCCTGGCCTGGCCCTGGCCCTGGCCTGGCCTGCCTGGCCTGGCCTGGCCCTGGCCTGGCCTGGCCTGGCCTGGCCCTGGCCTGGCCTGGCCTGGCCTGGCCCTGGCCTGGCCCCTGGCCCTGGCCTGGCCTGGCCTGGCCCCTGGCCTGGCCTGGCCTGGCCCCTGGCCTGGGCCTGGCCTGGCCTGGCCTGGCCTGGCCTGGCCTGGCCTGGCCTGTGGCCTGGCCTGGCCTGCCTGGCCTGGCCTGGCCTGGCCCTGGCCCTGGCCTGGCCTGGCCTGGCCTGGCCTGGCCTGGCCTGGCCCTGGCCTGGCCCTGGCCTGGCCTGGCCTGGCCTGGCCTGGCCCTGGCCTGGCCTGGCCCTGGCCCTGGCCTGGCCTGGCCTGGCCTGGCCTGGCCCTGGCCTGGCCTGGCCTGGCCTAACTGTGCCCTCCTGCCTGGCCTGGCCTGGCCCTGGCCTGGCCTGGCCTGGCCTGGCCTGGCCTGGCCTGGCCTGGCCTGGCCTGGCCTGGCCTGGCCTGGCCTGGCCTGGCCCTGGCCTGGCCTGGCCCTGCCTGGCCTGGCCTGGCCTGGCCTGGCCTGGCCTGGCCTGGCCTGGCCTGGCCTGGCTGGCCTGGCCTGGCCTGGCCTGGCCTGGCCTGGGCCTGGCCTGGCCTGGCCTGGCCTGGCCCTGGCCTGGCCCTGGCCTGGCCTGGCCTGCCCCCTGCCTGGCCTGGCCCTGGCCTGGCCTGGCCTGGCCTGGCCTGGCCCTGGCCTGGCCCTGCCCCTGGCCTGGCCTGGCCTGGCCTGGCCCTGGCCCTGGCCCTGGCCTGCCTGGCCCTGGCCCTGGCCCTGCCCTGGCCTGGCCTGGCCTGGCCCTGGCCTGGCCTGGGCCTGGCCTGGCCCTGGCCTGGCCCTGGCCTGGCCTGGCCCTGGCCCTGGCCCTGGCCTGGCCTGGCCTGGCCTCTGCTCTGGCCTGGCCTGCCCTGGCCTGGCCTGGCCTGCCTGGCCTGGCCTGGCCCCTGCCTGGCCCTGGCCTGGCCTGGGCCTGGCCTGGCCTGGCCTGGCCTGGCCCTGGCCTGGCCTGGCCTGGCCTGGCCTGGCTGGCCTGGCCCTGGCCTGGCCTGGCCCTGCCCCTGGCCTGGCCCTGCCCTGGCCTGGCCTGGCCTGGCCTGGCCCTGGCCTGGCCTGGCCTGGCCCCTGGCCTGGCCTGGCCTGGCCTGGCCCTGACCTGGCCTGGCCTGGCCCTGGCCCTGGCCCTGGCCTGCCTGGCCTGGCCTGGCCTGGCCCTGGCCTGGCCCTGGCCCTGGCCTGGCCTGGCCCTGGCCTGGCCTGGCCCTGGCCTGGCCCTGGCCCTGGCCCTGGCCTGGCCTGGCCTGGCCTGGCCCTGGCCTGGCCTGGCCTGGCCTGGCCCTGGCCCTGGCCTGGCCTGGCCTGGCCTGGCCTGGCCTCCTGGCCCTGGCCTGGCCTGGCCTGGCCTGGCCTGCCTGGCACTGGCCTGGCCCCTGGCCTGGCTGAGCCTGGCCTGGCCTGGCTGCCCTGGCCTGGCCTGGCCTGGCCCCTGGCCCTGGCCCTGGCCCTGCCCCTGGCCTGGCCTGGCCTGGCCTGGCCTGGCCTGGCCTGGCCTGGCCTGGCCTGGCCTGGCCTGGCCTGGCCTGGCCTGGCCCTGGCCTGGCCTGGCCTGGCCTGGCCTGGCCTGGCCTGGCCTGGCCCTGGCCTGGCCCTGCCTGGCCTGGCCTGGCCTGGCCTGGCCTGGCCTGGCCTGGCCTGGCCTGGCCCTGGCCTGGCCTGGCCTGGCCTGGCCCTGGCCTGGCCTGGCCTGGCCTGGCCTGCCTGGCCTGGCCTGGCCTTGGCCTGGCCTGGCCCTGCCCTGGCCTGGCCCTGCCTGGCCTGGCCCTGGCCTGGCCTGGCCTGGCCTGGCCTGGCCTGGCCCTGGCCTGGCCTGGCCTGGCCTGGCCTGGCCTGGCCTGGCCTGGCCTGGCCTGGCCTGGCCTGGCCTGGCCTGGCCCTGGCCTGGCCTGGCCCTGGCCTGGCCTGGCCCTGGCCCTGGCCTGGCCTGGCCCCTGCCCTGGCCTGGCCTGGCCTGGCCTGGCCTGGCCTGGCCTGGCCTGGCCTGGCCTGGCCCTGGCCTGGCCTGCTGCCCTGCCCTGCCTGGCCTGGCCCTGGCCTGGCCTGGCCTGGCCTGGCCCTGGCCTGGCCTGGCCTGGCCTGGCCTGGCCTGGCCTGGCCTGCCCTGGCCCTGGCCCTGGCCTGGCCCTGGCCTGGCCTGGCCTGGCCTGGCCCTGGCCTGGCCTGGCCCTGGCCTGGCCTGGCCCTGCCCTGGCCTGGCCTGGCCTGGCCTGGCCCTGGCCTGGCCTGGCCTGGCCCCTGGCCCTGCCCTGGCCTCCCTGGCCTGGCCTGGCCTGGCCTGGCTGGCCTGGCCTGGCCTGGCCCTGGCCTGGCCTGGCCTGGCCTGGCCTGGCCTGGCCTGGCCTGGCCCTGGCCTGGCCTGTTCTGGCCTGGCCTGGCCCTGGCCTCCTCTTCTGCTGCCTGGCCTAACCCCTGACCTGGCCACCTGCCCTGCCCTGCCCTGCCCTAAGCCTGGCCCTGGCCTGGCCTGGCCTGGCCTGCCCTGGCCTGGCTGCCCTGGCCTGGCCCTGGCCTGGCCCTGGCCTGGCCTGGCCTGGCCCTGGCCTGGCCATGGGCCTGGCCTGGCCTGGCCTGGCCTGGCCTGGCCTGGCCCTGGCCTGCCTGGCCTGGCCTGGCCTGCCTGGCCTGGCCTGGGCCTGGCCTGGCCTGGCCTGGCCTGGCCTGGCCCTGGCCTGGCCTGGCCTGGCCTGCCTCCTGGCCCTGGCCTGGCCCTGGCCTGGCCTGGCCTGGGCCTGGCCTGGCCTGCCTGGCCTGGGCCTGGCCTGGCCTGGCCTGGCCTGGCCTGGCCCTGGCCCTGGCCTGGCCTGGCCCTGGCCTGGCCCTGGCCTGGCCTGGCCTGGCCTGGCCCTGGCCTGGCCTGGCTGGCCTGGCCTGGCCTGGGCCCTGGCCTGGCCTGGCCTGGCCTGGCCCCCTGGCCCCAGCCCCTGGCCTGGCCCTGGCCCTGGCCTGGGCCTGGCCTGGCCCTGGCCTGCCTGGCCTGCCCTGGCCTGGCCTGGCCTGGCCTGGCCTGGCCTGGCCTGGCCTGCCTGGCCTGGCCTGGCCCTGGCCTGGCCCTGGCCTGGCCTGGCCTGGCCCTGGCCTGGCCTGGCCTGGCCTGGCCTGGCCCTGGCCTGGCCCCTGGCCTGGCCTGGCCTGGCCTGGGCCCTGGCCTGGCCTGGCCTGGCCTGGCCCTGGCCTGGCCTGGCCCTGGCCTGGCCCTGGCCTGGCCTGGCCTGGCCTGGCCCTGGCCTGGCCTGGCCCTGGCCTGGCCTGGCCCTGGCCTGGCCTGGCCTGGCCTGGCCTGGCCCTGGCCCTGGGCCTGGCCCTGGCCTGGCCTGGCCTGGCCTGGCCTGGCCTGGCCTGGGCCTGGCCTGGCCTGGCCCTGGCCCTGGCCTGGCCTGGCCTGGGCCTGGCCTGGCCTGGCCTGGCCTGGCCTGGCTGGCCTGGCCTGGCCTGGCTGCCCTGCCTGCAGGGCCTGGGCCTGGCCTGGCCTGGCCCTGCCCCTGGCCCTGGCCTGGCCTGGCCTGGCCCTGGCCTGGCCCTGGCCCTGGCCTGGCCTGGCCTGGCCTGGCCTGGCCTGGCCCCTGCCTGGCCTGGCTGGGCCTGGCCTGGCCCTGGCCCTGGCCTGCCCTGCCTCCTGCCTGGCCTGGCCTGGCCTGGCCCTGGCCTGGCCTGGCCTGGCCCTGGCCTGGCCTGGCCTGGCCTGGCCTGGCCTGGCCTGGGCCTGGCCTGGCCTGGCCTGGCCTGGCCTGGCCTGGCCTGGCCTGGCCTGGCCTGGCCCTGGCCCTGGCCTGGCCCTGGCCCTGGCCCTGGCCTGGCCTGGCCTGGCCCTGGCCCTGGCCTGGCCCTGGCCCTGGCCTGGCCTGGCCTGGCCTGGCCTGGCCTGCCTGGCCTGGCCTGGGCCTGGCCTGGCCTGCCTGGGCCTGGGCCTGGCCTGGCCTGGCCTGGCCCTGCCTGCCCTGGCCTGGCCCTGGCCTGGCCTGGCCCTGGCCCTGTGGCCTGGCCTGGCCTGCCCCTGGCCCTGCCCCTGCCCTGCCCTGCCCTGGCCTGGCCTGGCCTGGCCTGGCCTGGCCTGCCCTGGCCTGGCCTGGCCTGGCCTGGCCTGGCCTGGCCTGGCCTGGCCTGGGCCTGGCCTGGCCCTGGCCCTGGCCTGGCCTGCCTGGCCCTGCCCTGGCCTGGCCCTGGCCTGGCCCTGCCTGGCTGGCCTGGCCCTGGCCTGGCCTGGCCTGACCCTGGCTGAGGCCTGGCCTGCCCTGGCCTGGCCTGGCCTGGGCCTGGCTTCCCTGGCCTGGCCTGGCCTGGCCCTGGCCTGGCCCTGGCCTGGCCTGGCCTGGCCCCCCTGGCCTGGCCTGGCCTGGCCTGGCCCTGGCCTGGCCTGGCCTGGCCTGGCCCTGGGCCTGGCCTGCCCTGGCCCTGGCCTGGCCCCTGCCTGGCCTGGCCTGGCCTGGCCTGGCCTGGCCTGGCCTGGCCTGGCCTGGCCTGGCCCTGGCCTGGCCCTGGCCTGGCCTGGCCTGGCCCTGGCCTGGCCCTGGCCTGGCCTGGGCCTGGCCCTGGCTGGCCTGGCCTAACCTGGCCTGCCCTAACCTGCACCTGGCCTGGCCTGGCCTGGCCTGGCCCTGCCTGGCCTGGCCCTGGCCTGGCCTGGCCTGGCCTGGCCCTGGCCTGGCTGGCCCCTGGCCTGGCCTGGCCTGGCCTGGCCCTGGCCCTGGCCTGGCCTGGCCTGGCCTGGCCTGGCCTGGCCCTGGCCTGGCCCTGGCCTGGCCTGGCCCTGGCCTGGCCTAGGCCTGGCCTGGCCTGGCCTGGCCTGGCCTGGCCCTGGCCTGGCCTGGCCTGGCCCTGGCCTGGCCTGCCTGGCCTGGCCTGGCCTGGCCTGGCCTGGCCTGGCCTGGCCCTGGCCTGGCCTGGCCTGGCCCTGGCCTGGCCCTGGCCCTGGCCCTGGCCTGGCCTGGCCTGGCCTGGCCTGGCCCCTGGCCTGGCCTGGCCTGGCCCTGCCCTGGCCTGGCCTGGCCTGGCCTGGCCCTCTGGCCTGGCCTGGCCTGGCCTGGCCTGGGCCTGGGCCTGGCCCTGGCCTGGCCTGGCCTGGCCTGGCCTGGCCTGGCCTGGCCCCTGGCCTGGCCTGGCCTGGCCTGGCCCTGGCCTGGCCTGGCCTGGCCTGGCCTGGCCTGGCCTGGCCCTGGCCCTGCCCTGACCCTGCCCCTGGCCTGGCCCCAGCCCCCTGGCCTGGCCTGGCCTGGGCCTGGCCTGGCCCTGGCCTGGCCCTGGCCCTGGCCTGGCCTGGCCTGGCCCTGGCCCTGGCCCTGGCCCTGCCTGGCCCTGGCCCTGGCCTGTTCTGGCCTGGCCTGGCCTGGCCTGGCCTCCCTGGCCTGCCCCTGGCCTGGCCTGGCCTGGGCCTGGCCTGGCCTGGCCTGGCCTGGCCTGGCCTGGCCTGGCCCTGGCCTGGCCTGCCTGTGTGGCTGGCCTGGCCTGGCCTGGCCTGGCCTGGCCCTGGCCTGGCCCTGGCCTGGCCTGGCCTGGCCTGGCCTGGCCCTGGGCCTGGCCTGGCCTGGCCCTGGCCCTGGCCTGGCCTGGCCTGCCCTGGCCTGGCCTGGCCTGGCCTGGCCTGGCCCTGGCCCTGGCCTGGCCTGGCCCCTGGCCTGCCTGGCCTGGCCTGGCCTGGCCTGGCTGCCTGGCCTGGCCTGGCCTGCCCTGGCCTGCCTGCCCTGGCCTGGCCTGGCCTGGCCTGGCCTGGCCTGTTCCTGGCCCTGGCCTGGCCCTGGCCCTGCCCTGGCCTGGCCTGGCCCTGGCCTGGCCTGGCCTGGCCTGGCCTGGCCTGGCCTGGCCTGGGCCTGGCCCTGGCCTGGCCTGGGCCTGGCCTGGCCTGGCCCTGGGCCTGGCCTGGCCTGGCCTGGCCCTGGCCTGGCCTGGCCTGCCCCTGGCCCTGGCCCTGGCCTGGCCTGCCCTGGCCTGGCCTGGCCCTGGCCTGGCCTGGCCTGGCCTGGCCTGGCCCCTGGCTTGGCTGGCCCCTGGCCTGGCTGGCCTGGCCTGGCTTGGCCTGGCCTGGCGCTGGCCTGGTCCCCGCCCTGGCCTGGCCTGGTGCTGGCCTGGCCTGGGGCCACGAACACGGTCGGGCCTGTCCTGGCCTGATCCTGGCCTGGCCCACCCAGCACTGGCACTTTGGCCTGGAAGCTGGTGCCCTGAAGCCTGGCCTGGCACTGGCCTGGTCCCGGCCCTAGGCCTGAGCCCTGGCCTGGCTCTGGCCGGGCCGCAGTCCCGGCACTGAAGCCCGGCCCGAGTTCGGCCCTGGCCCCCAGGCCAGGGCTTGACCTGGCCAAACCCCCGGCCTTGGCCTGGCCTAGGGCCAGGCCTTGGCCTGGCCAAAGCCAGGCCTAGTGTACGCTGGCCTGGCCTGATCCTGGCCTGAGCCTACATACGGCCTAACACCTATCCTAGCCTAGTCCTGGCTCTAGCCTGGCCTGGCACTGGCCTGAAACATCTGGCCTCCTCCGCCTGGCTCTGTCCTCGTCACCAGCCTCGACCCGGCCTTCATGGCCTGCCTGGCCTGACCTGGCCTAGGCCCCTAGCCCTTTGCTCTGGCCTGGCCTTGTCCTGGCCTAGGCCCCTCTGCCTGCCTGGCCCGGCCTGGCTGGCCTGCCCTGGCCTGGCCTAGCCAGGCCTGGCCTAGCTGCCCTGGCCTAGCCTAGCCTGACCTGGCCTGACTCTGTCCTGGCCTGGCCCTGGCCCTGGCCTGGCCTGGCCTGCCAGCCTGGCCCTGGCCTGGCCTGGCTCCTGGCCTGGCCTGGCCTGGCCTGGCCCTAGCCCTGGCCTGGCCTGGCCTAGCCTGGCCCTAGCCTGGCCTGGCCTGCCTAGCCTGGCCCTGGCCTGGCCTGGTCCTAGCCTGGCCTGGCCCTGGCCTGGCCTGTCCTGGCCTGGCCCTAGCCCTGGCCTCGTCCCTAGGCCTGACCTGGCCCTGGCCTGGCCTGGCCTGGCCTGGCCTGCCCTGGCCTGGCCTGGCCTGGCCTGGCCTGGCCTGGCCTGGCCCTGGCCCTGCTCCTGGCCTGGGCTCTGGCCTGGCCCTGGCCCTGGCCCTGGCCTGCCTGGCCTGCCTGGCCCTGGCCCTGGCCTGGCCCACCTGGCCTGGCCTAGCCCTGCCCTGGCCCTGTGGCCTAGGCCTGGCCTGGCCTGGCTCTGGCCCTGGCCCTGGCCTGAGCCTGGCCTGGCCTGGCCTGGCCTGGCCTGGCCCTGGCCTAGCCCTCTGGCCCTGGCCTGGCCCTGGCCTGGCCTGCCTGGCCTGAGCCTGGCCCTGGCCTGGTCCTGGCCTGGCCTGGCCTGGCCTGCCTGGCCTGGCCTGGCCTGGCCTGGCCCTGCCCTGGCCTGGCCTGGCCTGGCCTGGCCTGTCCTGGGCCTGGCCTGGTCCTGCCTGGCCTGGCCCCTGTCCTGGCCATGGCCCTGGCCTGGCCTGGCCCCAGCCTGTTTGCCCTGGCCTTGGCCTGGCCCTGGCCTGGCCTGGCCTGGCCTGACCCAGCCCTGGCCCTGGCCTGGCCTGGCCCTGGCCTGGCCTGGCCCTGGCCTGGCCCTGGCCTGGCCTATCCTGGCACTGGCTCTAGCACTGGCCTTGCATGAAGCCTGGCCTGGCCTGGCCTGGCCTGGCTGGCCTGGCCTGGTCCTGTCCTGGCCTGGCCCTAGCCTGGCCTGGCCTAGCCCCAGCCCTGCCCCTGCCTGGCCCTGGCCTAGCCTGGCCTGCCTAGCCTGCCCTGTCCTGGCCTGGCCCTGGCCTGCCTGGCCCTGGCCTGGCCTGAGCCCCTGCCTGGCCTGGCCTGGCACTGGCCTAGCCTGGCCTGGCCTGGCCCTGGCTCTGTCACTGGCCTGGCCTGGCCTGGCCTGGCCTGGCCTGCCCTGGCCTGGCCCTGGCCTGGCCTGGCCCTGGCCTGGCCTGGGCCCAGGCCTGCCTGGCCTGACTGGGCCCTGGTCCTGGCCTAGCCATGGCCTGGCCTAGGCCTGGCCTACCTGGCCTGGGCCTGGCCTAGGCCTGGCCTGGCCTGGCCTGGCCTGGCCTGGCCTGGCCTGGCCTGGCCTGGCGCTGGCCTGGCCTGGCCTGGCCTGGCCTGGGCCCTGGCCTGGCCTGGCTCTGGGCCTGTCTTCTGGCCTGGCCTGGGGTCCTGGCTCCTAGCCTGGCCTGGCCTGACCATGGCCCTGGCCTGGCCTGGCCTATTCCTGCCTGCCTGGCCTGGCTCCTGTCCTGCCCTGCCCCTGGCCTGGCCTGGCCCTGGGCCCTGCCTCCTGGCCCTGGCCTGGGCCTAGCCTAGCCCTGGCCTGGCCTGGCCCTAGCCTGGCTGGCCTGGCTCTGGCACCTGGCCCTGCCCTGGCCTGGCCCTGGCCCTGGCCTGGCCTGGCCTGGCCTGGCCTGGTCCTGGCTGCCTGGCCTGGCCTGGCCTGGCCTGGCCCTGGCCCTGGCCTGGCCTGGTCCTGGCTGGCCTGGCCTGGCCCTGGCCATGGCCCTAGCCTGGCCTCCTGCCTGGCCTGGCCTAGCCCTGGCCTGGCCCTGTGCCTGGCCTGGCCTGGCCTGGCCCTGGCCCCAGGCCTGGCCCTTGGCCTAGCCCTGGCCTGGCCCTGTCCTGGCCTGGCCTGGCCTGGCCTGCCGCCTGGCCTGGCCTGGCCCTGGCCTGGCCTGGCCTGGCCTAGGCCCTGGCCCTGGCCCTAAGCCTGGCCTGGCCTGGCCCTTGGCCTGGCCTGGCCTGGCTCTGGCCCTGCCACTGGCCCTGGCCTGGCCTGGCCTGGCCCTGGCCTGCCCTGGCCCTGGCCTGGCCTGACTGGCCTGGCCTGCCTGGCCTGGCCTGGCCTGGCCTTGGCCCTGGCTGGCCTGGCCCTGGCCCTGCCCCTGGCCTGCCTGCCTGGCCTGAGCCTGGCCTGGCCTGTCCTGGCCTAGCTCTGGCTCTGGCCTGGCCTGCCTGTTTCCTGGCCTGGCCTGGCCTGGCCTACCTGGCCCTGGCCTGGCCATGAGCCCTGGCCTGGCCCTAGTCCTGGCCTGGCCTGGCCTGGCCTGGCCTGGCCTGGCCCTGGCCTGGCCCTGGCCTGGCCTGGCCTGGCCTGGCCTGGCAGCCTAGCCTAGCCTAGCCTAGCCTGGCCTGGGCCTGGCCTGGCCTAGCCTGGCACTGGCCTGGCCCTGGCCCTGCCCTGGCATGCCCTGGCCTGGCCTGGCCTGGCCTCCAGCCCTGTCCTGGCCCTGGCCTGGCCTGACCTAGGCCTGGCCTGGCCTGGCCTGGCACTGCCTGGCCTGGCCTGGCCTAGACCCTGGCCCTGAGCCTAGGCCTGGCCTGGCCTGGCCTAGCCTGGCCCTGGCCTGGCCTGGCCTGGCCTGGCCTGGCCTGGCCCTGGCCTGGCCTGGCCTGGCCTGGCCCTGGCCTGGCCCTGGCCTGCCCTGGCCTGGCCCCTGGCCTGGCCTGGCCTGGCCCTGGCCTGGCCCTGGCCTGCCCTGGCCTGGCCTGGCCCTGCCTGGCCTGGCCTGGCCTGGCCTGGCCTGGCCCCTGGCCTAGGCTCTGGCCTGGCCTGGCCCCATGGCCTGGCCCTGGCCTGGCCTGGCCTGGCCTGGCCTGAGCCTGGCCTGGCCTGGCCTGGCCCTGGCCTAGGCCTGGCCTGCCTGGCCTGGCCCTGGCTCTGGCCTGGACCTGCACTGGCCTGGCCACTGCCCTAGCCCTGGCCTGGCCTGGCCTGGCCTGGCCTGGCCCTGGCCTGGCCTGCCCCTGGCCTAGCCCACCTGCCTGGCCTGGCCTGGCCTGGCCTGGCCTGGCCCTGGCCTGGCCTAGCCTGGCCTGGCCTGGCCTGGCACTGGCCTAGCCTAGCCGTGGCCTGGCCTGGCCTGGCCGTGGCACTGGCCTGGCCTGGCCTGGCCCTGGCCTGTGCCTGGCCTGGCCTGGCCTGGCCCTGAGCCTGGCCTGGCCTGGCCTGGCCTGGCCTGGCCTGGCCCCTGGCCTGGCCCCTGCCTGGCCTGGCCTGGCCCTGGCCTGGCCTGGCCTGGCCTGGGCTGGCCTGGCCTGGCCTGGCCTGGCCTGCCTGGCTCTAGCCCTGGCCTGGGCCCTGGCCTGGCCTGGCCTGGCCTGGCCTGGCTCTGGCCTAGCTCTGGCCTGGCCTGGCCTGGCCTGGCCTGGCCTGGCCCTAGCCCCTGGCCTGCCCTGGCCCTGGCCCCTGGCTCTGGCCTGGCCTGGCCCCTGGCCTGGCCCTGGCCCCTGCCTGGCCTGGCCAACACCTGCCCTGGCCTGGCCTTGGCCTGGCCTGCCCCTGCCCTGGCCTGGCACCTGCCTGGCCTGAGCCCTGGCCTGGCCTGTCCTGGCCTGGCCTGGCCTGGCCTGGCCTGGCTCCTGGCCCTGCCTGGCCTGGCCTGGCCTGGCCTGGCCTGGCCTGGCCCTGGCCTGGGCTCCTGGCCTGCCCTAGCCCTGGCCTGGCCTGGCCTGCCTGGCCTGGCCTGGCCGTGGCCTAGCCTAGCCCTGGCACTGGCACTAATCCTGGCTCATCCTGGCCTGGCCCTGGCCTGGCCTGACCCTGCACCTGCCCTGCCACTGGCCTGGCCTGGCCTAGGCCTGCCTCCTGCCCTGCCCCTGGCCTGGCCTGGCCTGGCCCTGGCCTGCCTGCCCTAGCCCTGGCCCTAGCCTCACCCAGCCTGGCACTAGCCTGGCCCTGGCCCCCCTGACCTGCACTGGCCCTGGCCCTGGATGTCCCCTGGCACTGATCCTGGCCTGGCCTAGCCTGGCCTCTAGCCAGGCCTGGCCTGGCCCTGGCCTAGCCCTGGCCAGCCTGGCCCTGCCCTGTCCCTGCCCTAGGCTTAGCACTAGCCTGGCCTGGCCTGGCCTGGCCTGGCCTGGCCCTGGCATTAACACTAGCCTAGCCTAGCTCAGCCTAGTCCTGCCGTGGCCCTGGCCTCAGTCCTGGCCCTGCCCTGGGCCTAGTCCTGGCCTGGCCAAGGCCCCTGGACCTGGCCCTCAGTCCTGACCTAAGCACTGGCCTAGCCTGGCCTGGCCTAGCACTGGCCATGGCCTGGCCTGGCCTAGCCTGGCCAGGCTCTGGCACTAGGCCTGGCCTGGCTCTAGCCTGGGCCTGGCCCTGGCCTGGCTCTAGCCTGTGGCCATAGCCCTGGCCTGGCCCTGGCCTGGCCGTGGCCCTGGCCTGGCTCTGGCCTAGCCTGCTAGCTCGTCCTAAGCCTAAGCCTGGCCCAGCCCTGCCCCTGCCCCTAGCCTAGCATAAGCCTAGCCCAGGCCTGCCCCCTGCCCTGGCCTTAGGCCTGGCCTCACCCAGCCATGGCCTAAGTCCTGCTGGCCCCAGCCCTAACCCTGGCCCTGGCCTAGGATCTAACCTAGCACTGGCCTAGGCCTAGCCAAGGCCATGGCCTAAGTTCTAAGCCCTAGCCTGGCCTAAACCAGCCTAACCTGACCTCTAGCCCTACCTTGAAACTTAGCACTGACTCTGACCTAGGCCTGCCTGGCCCTGGCCTGGCCTAGCCTGGCCTAGCCTGGCCTGAGCCTAGGCCTAGCCTAACTCTTTCTGAGGCCTGTCTCTGGTCAGACTCTGGCCTGGCCTGAGACACTAGCCCTAGCATTGGCCTGGCCAGGCCCTGGCCTGGCCTAGCCCGGCCCCTAGCACTGGCCTAGGCTCAAGGCCTAGCCCTGCTCCTGGCCCCTGATCTTAGGCCTGAGTCTTCTGGCCGTGACCTAAGCCTGGCCATGGCCATGGCCTGGCAATGCCTGGCCCTGGCCCTGCCCTGGCCTGGCCTGGCCTGGCCTGGCCTCTGGCCTGGCCAAGGCCAGTCCTGGCCTAGCACTGGCCTGGCCTGGCCTGGCCTGGCCTGGTCCTGGCCTGGCCTGGCCTGGCCTGGCCTGGCCTGGCCTGGCCTGGCCGTGACCGTGGCCTGGCCTGGCCCTGGCCTGGCCTGGCCCTGGCCTGGCCCCAAGGCCCAGTCCTGGCCTGGCCTCCTGCTCTGGCCTGGCCCTGGCCTGGCCTGGCCTGGCCCTGGCCCAGGCCCCAGCCGTGACCCTAGCCTGACCCAGCCTGGCCTCGGCCCCAGTTCCAGCCTAGGCCTGACCCCAGGCCTGGCCTGACCTCCAGGCCTGGCCTGGTCCTGGCCCCTGGCCTGGCCTTGGCCTGGCCTATGCTCAGGCCCTGGCCTGGCACTGGCCTGGCCTGGCCTGGCCTGGCCTGGCCTGGCCCTGGCCTGGCCTGGCCTGGGCCTGGCGCTGGCCCTGGCCTAGGCCCTGGCCTGGGCCCTGGGCCTGGCCTGGCCCTGGCATTGGCCTGGCCTGGGCCTGGCCTGGCACTGGCCTGGCGCTGGCCTGGCCTGGCCTGGACCTAGGCCTGGCCTGGCTAAGTCTGGCCTGGCCTGGCCTGGCCTGGCCTGGCCTGGCCAAGGCCCTGGGCTGAGCCCTGGCCTGGCCTGGCCTGAGGCGTCTTCCTGGCCTAGGCCTGGGGCAACGTTGGCCTGGCCTAAGCCAGGCCCTGGCCTCACCCAGCCCTGGCCCCTGGCCCTGGCCTGGCCCCTAACACTAGCACCTGGCCCTCACCCTGGCCTGGCCTAACCCTGGCCTAGGCCCAACCTGGCCTAGCCTAACCTAACCTAAGCCTAGCCTAACCTAGCCTAACCCACACATGCCTTTAACCAAGCCCCTATCCCTGCCCTAATCCTAGGCCTAGCCCAGCCCTACCTCTGGCCCTAGTCCTAGCCTTGGCCCCTAACCCAGCCCTGCCCCTGCCCTAACACTAGCCTAAGTCTCACCTACCTAACCTAACCTGGCCCTGGCCCAGCCTAACCCTGGCCCTGGCCCTGGACCTAGCCTAGCATTAGCCTAGCCATAGCCCTGCCCCTAGGCTGTGAGCCCTGGCCTAGGCCTGGCCCTGGCCTTGGCCCAGCCACGATCCTAGCCTAGCCTCAGCCCTAACCATGGCTCCAGCCTGGCCTAGCCTAGCTAGGCACCGACCTAGCCTAACACCAGCTCCAGCCTAATTCCCGCCACAGTCCCAGCCTAACCTCGCCCCAATCCAATTGGGGTTGGGGTTGGCGTTACTCTTGGGTTTAGGTTGGGGTTGGGGTTAGGGGGTAGGGTTGGGGTTAGGGATGAGATTAGGGTTAGCGTTACCTTGGGTTTGGGGTTGGGGTTAGGGATAGGGATCTTGGTTAGGGTTGGGGTTAGGTTTTAGGGTTGGTGTTGGGGTTATGGTTAGGGTTGGGGTTAGGGTTAGGGTGGGGTTGAGTGGTAGGGTTTGGTAGGGTTAAGTGAGGTTTAGGTTTAGTGTTAGCGTTAAGGTTGGGTTTATGGTTTAGTGTTTAGTGATGGGGTTATGGTTAGGGGTAGAGGTGGTCGTGCGGTGGTTTGGGGGTTGTGGTTAGGGTTGGGGATGGGGTTACGGTTGGTTGGGGGGTAGGGGTAGAGGTAGGGTTGGGGTCAGGTTTAGACGGTTTTGGTAAGGGTTGGGGTTAGCGATTGGGGTTAGAGTTGGGTGTTGGGGTTGGGGTTTGGTGTTGGGGTTAGGGTTAGGGTTTAGTGTAGAGGGCTGGGGTTTGAGTTGGGGGTTAGGGGTTAGGGTTTGGGTATGTTGGGGTTAGGGTTGGGGATAGGGGCAGGGGTAGGGTTAAGGTATGTGTGGGGGGTTGGGGTTAGGGGTTACTGTTGGGGTTAGGGTTGGGGTTAGGGGTTATGATTCACGTTTGGGGTTGGGGGTTAAGTGGGGTCAGTTTGGGGTTGGGGTTGGTGGTTAGGATTAGGGTTAGGGTTAGTGTTGGGATAGGGGTTGGGGTTGGCGTTGGGGTGGGTGGGGTTGGGGTTGGGTTGGGGTTAGGGTTAGGGTTGGGGTTAGGGTTCGTGTGGGCGTTGGGGTTGGGGTTGGGGTTTGGGTTTGGGGTTAGGATTGGGTTTGGGGTTAGGGTTAGGGTTAGGATTAGGGTTAGCGATCCGTGGGTTTGGGGAGGGTTTAGGGGTTGGGGTTGGGCTGGGGTTCTTGGTTTCCGTTGGGGTTGGGGTTGGGTTTGGGGTAGGGTTGGTGTTGGGATTGGGGTTGGGGGTTGGGGTAGCTTGGGGTTGGGGTTGGGGACCGGCGGTACTCTTGGGTTTGGGGTTGGGGGGGTTGGGTGGGGTGTTGGGGGTAAGTTTAGGGTTACGGGTCGGGTGGTGGTGGGGTTGGGGTTAGGATTAGCGTTACTCTTGGGTTTGGAGGTTGCGGTTGGGGTTAGGGGTTAGGGGTTAGGGTTAGGGTTAGCCATCACATATCTTTGGGGTTAGGGTTTCGGGTTGGGGTTCGGGGTTGGGTTGGGGTTGGTCGGGTAGGGTTAGGGATGAGGTTGGGGTTGGGTTAGGGTAGGGTTGTGGGGTTTGTGTGTTAGGATTGGGCTTCAGGGTTGGGGTTAACCCTGGGGTTGGGGTTGGGGTTAGCATTACTCTTGGGTTTGGGGTTGGAGGTTTAGGTTGGGTTGGGTTTGAGGTTGGGGGTTTTGTTTGGGGTTGGGGTTTAGGGGTGGGGTTGGTGTTGGGGGTTAGGGTTAGGGTTCAGGTTTAGGGTTAACGTTGGTCCCACGGGTTAGTGTTGGGGGTTAGTTTTAGGGTTGGGGTCAGGGTCCGGTCACGGTCAGGGTCAGGGTTTAGCATTAGGATTAGCGTTGGGGTTGGGGTCAGGTTTCAGGTTAGGCTTAGGGGTTAGGGGTTAGTGTTAGGTTAGGTTTATGGGTTGGGATGAGGTTAGGTTAGGATTAGGGGTAGGGGTTAGGTTGGGTTTGGGGTGGGGTTAGGATTGTCGTTGTGGTGAGGGTTGGGATTGAGGTTCGGGGTTATGGTTGGGGTTGGGATTGGGAGTTAGGGTTCGGTGGGGTTAGGGTTGGGGTTAGGTTTGAGTTTAGGAGTTGGGGTTGTGGTTGGGATTAGCGTTAGCATTGGGGTTGGGGTTGGGGTGGGGTGGTGTTGGGGTTAGGGTTAGGGTGGGGTTAGGACTGGGGCTAGGGCTATGGTAAGGGCTGGGCTGGGATGGGGTTGGGGTTAGGGTTGGGTGAGTTTTGGGGTTGGCGTTAGGGGTGGGGGTGAGGTTGGGTTGGGGTTAGGGTTAGGGTTATGGGTAGGGGTTATGGTTGGGTTGGGTTTAGGAGTCAGGGAAGGGGCGGAGGTAGGGTTAAGGGTATGTGTGGGTTGGGGTTAGGGTTGGGGTTGGGTTAGGGGTTAGGTTTAGGGGTTAGGGTTAGTGTTAGTGTTAGGGTCAGTGTTGGCGTTGCTCTTGGGTTTAGGGTTGCGGGTTTGGGGTTGGGATTAGGGTTAGGGTTAGGGGTTTTGGTTAGGGTTAGGGTTAGGGTTGGGGTTGGGTATCTGGGTAGGGGTTGGGGTTAGGGTATGTGTGGGTGGGGTTGGGGTTAGGGTTAGTGGTGGAGTTTCGGGTTCCAGGGTTAGGGTTCGGGTTGCGGTTAGGGGTTCCGGGTCCAGATTAGTGGTTGAATTTGGGGTTAGTGGTTCAGGGTTAGGAGTTAAGGTGCAGGGTTTGGGGGTAGGGTTAGTTTGGGTTGGCTTTAGTGTTGGGGGTGCAGGGTTAGTGTGGGAGTTCGGGGTTAGGGATTGGGGTGAGGGTTAGGGTTTAGGGTTGGGGGTTAGGGGTTGGAGGTTGGGGTTGGCATTGCTCTTGGGTTTGGGGTTGGTAGGTTTGGGGTTGGGGGTTAGGGTTAGGAGGTTTTGGTTGGGGTTGGGAGTTAGTGTTGAGGGTTGAGTTGGGGGTTGGGT
>CAKJTW010000497.1:0-50034 GCA_917880005.1 Nanger dama | reverse complement strand
AGTGGGGTGCCATTTACTGAAACATAATTAGCAACCATATCATTCCATTTGTTGTGTACAAGTCACTGGGTTTTAGTACATTCAGAGTTGCATAACTAACTGCTATCACGATCAGCTTCCAAACATTTCTCATCACCCCCAAAATAATCCACATCCCCATTAGCATTGATTATTTCACCACATTTCCCTCCCTCAGTTCCCAGCATCATGCATCTACTTTCTGTTTCAATAGACTTGTTTATTTTACCTTAAATACAAATGGAACCATGTAATACAGGGGTCTTAGGCAACTGGCTGCTTTCCTGGGCTAAATGCTGCAGCTGTATCAGAGCTTCATCCTTTTTGTTGCTGCATAATATTCTACTGCCTGGGGAGAGTTAGTGCTCCTTTTAAATGTCTTTCACAAAGCTAGGGTGGGTATCACCCCCTGTGGGACACAAGGCCAAGAGAAACAAGGGTAACACAGGCACCACTCTGCCCTCAAAGATAACCTCCCAGACCCGGTGTGTGGCGTATGGCAGACCCCAACATGTGCTGGAAAAGATCCAAGGAAATGCAAATGCCAACAGACAGAGGAGAGCAGGAAGTTGAGGAAGACGGGGCACTTTCAGATACACCTTGAGGATGGGCCAGACAGAGGGCCAGGCACTCCAGGGCACAAGGCACAGCAAAGAACAAAGGCACAGGAGGCTGAAAAGTACAGGAAGCTGGGGGGAGGGGAGCTGGCAGGAAAGGCGCCAACCAGTGGGACGGGGAAGGGGATAGGGAGACAGACAGACAGACAGACAGGGGAGGGCTCCACCAGGAGGGGCCAGGAACAGAAACTAGAAAATGTCGGGACCTGAAATTAATACTCAGGTTGAGTGATAAATCTTTTTTTTTAGACTTTTCCATTACTGCCAAATAAAATTAAAGCAATCCAAAATTATGCTATTTTCTAAAAATAGTTTTCCATTTGGGGAAATTCTATGTGTTCCTCTTCCAGAAAATCATGGAAGAGACTTAAGAGGTTCTGATGTCAGATTCCACAGAACAAAGACTCTTTCACCGGTCACAGAAGTCCCAGTGAACTTCTCACTCCTTAAACGTCATGGGCAAAACACCCTCCTGAAAAGCAAATACACCCTTCTCAACACAGAGCTTCCCAAATCTCTGGGCTTTTCGGAGGATCACACAGGCCCTACAGGTGCTGGGGGAAGTAGGTAAAGGTGAGCAAGCCATCCTGGGATAGGCCTGAGCCCGGCTCCGGTGGCTGACGGCAGCCCTGGGTGGACTCAGCCGCTGGGGCTAAGGGGAGCGGAGCCTCCCTCAGGCTCCAGCTCTCCAGTCTCTGATTAGCACACATTCTAAGGACGGTGATCACATTCGGTCAAGCTTCAAGGAGGCAGTGTTTCAGTAGTAGCCCTCGCACACCTTGTTTCCATGGACAATGTTATTCTGTAAGAAACCGGAAGAAGGAGGTGGTGAGCCGAAGTCGTCCAACTCGGAAAGGAATGAAGACAGAGAGAGAACCCACCAGGGAACAGGGGAGTCGTGTGGGACAGACCCACCCCGATCCAGCACCCCTGGGAATGCATCTGCCTTCGAATTCTCCACAGTGAGAGGCAGAAGCAGACTACCCACGTGGAGAAGGGGATAGCGGAGCTGCATACACCCTTCTACTTTCAGGGAGGACCCCACCTCCTCACCTTCCCACCCCACTGACCCTTTAAATGCCAGGTGCTGGCTTACCTGTCAATTGGGTAGGGGTTTTCACAAAGGTTGACCAGCACATACAAATGTCTCAAAGCATACTCGTACTAGAGGAAAATAAACCAAAAGACATGATCAGACATCATCACTTTATAACACGATCAACTCCTAACTTAGGAATACATACAGCATCTACACCAGTGGTTCTTGGGACTTCCCTAGATGTCCAGGGGTTAGGGATTCTGTGCTTTCACTGATGAGGACCCAGGGTTTGATCCCCTGGCGGGGGAGCTAAGATCCCATGAGCCATCTGGTGCAAAGCCAAAAAAAAAAAAAAAAATTAGGCCAGTGGTTCTTGACCTTCAGTGAGTCAGGGATACCCCCTCCCCAACTTTGGATAATCAACCTTGATTTATAGACCACATCCCAGGAAAAATGTACACACACAGGAGATTTGCTGCACTCTACACCAATCCTATAGCGCCTTCAAGTCCAGGTAAGGACTCCTGGATGAGAAACTCCTGGTCCTGCTCCCCTCCGACAGCTCAAACCCCCCTCCGGCAGCCTGGCTTTTGGTCTAGAACAACTGACGAGGGGAGACGTATGGTAAGTGAATGCCAAACCAGATGGCAGCCAAGACCAAAATAACTTGGAAAGCACTTCATGGGAATCTGCGACCTCACAAGAGGAAGAAAGAAGAGATTTGCTTTCAGATTCCAAAGGGCAAAAAGTAACATCCAATGATAAAGTATTTTTTTATGGAAAATTTAAAGTTATTAAGTAAAGAAACTGCTTTGTTAAATAAATGAAAAATAAAACTGAGATTCTCTAAATAATGGAGAACCATCTCCTGAGTATAATATTTCCAGCTGGCTCAATCTGGAAAAAATCTGCCTGCCAATGCAGGTAACTCAGGAGATGCTGGTTCAATCCCCTGGGTGGGGAAGATCCCCTGGAGAAAGGAATGGCAACCCACTCCGGTATTCTTGCCTGGAGAATCCCAAGGACAGAGGAGCCTGGCGGACTACAGTCCACGGGGTCACAAAGAGTCAGAAGTATCTGAGGGTGATCATAGTCTGCATATCACAGCCCAGATAGAACTTTCTGCAATGATGAAAATATTCTACTACATTCTCAATTCAGTAGCCACTAACCACATGTGGCTCCTGAACACTTCAAATGTGGGTGCTGTGGCTAAAGCACCGAGTTTTACATTTTGTTTCATTTTACTTACATTTTGTTTGATTTTACTGAATGTACGTTCATGTTTAAGTAGCCACCCACAGTGAGGCTAGAGACTACTGTATCAAAGAGCACAAGTCTAAAGCAGGATTTGGCAAACTTTTCTGTCATGGGCTGGATAGTAAATATCTGAGGCTTTGTGGGCTGTCTGACCTACTCAGCTGGGCCACATCATGAAAGCAGTCAGAGATTCTGAGTGACTAAGTACAGCTGTGGCTGTGCTTCAGTTTAAAACTTTATTTATAAAACACACAGCTATGGCTGCATTTCAATAAAACTTTATTTATGAAAACAGCCTGTGGAGAAAAAAACTCAACAGTCTGTGGGCAAGAATGGGCCTATGGGTCACAATTTGCGAATAACCCCTTCCTTGAAGGATCCAAGCATCACCTAAGTGCTGAGCAAAGTGGAAGGGTTTTTAGGTACCTTCCAACCCTGACATTCTACAATCTGCAGAAACCACGTACTTTCTTCTCCAAGCACTAGGGCCTGACTTCAGCAACAAATCTTGGGAAGAGGTCAGAACAAACTCAAAAATATCTGTGTGGCTGGTGTGAGGGGCAGGGGTAAGGGTGGAGTTTGGCAAGGAAAGCACAGCATGAAGAGAAGGAAGTCCCCTTTGAAGGCCAACAGAAACGCGAGATGAATCGTCTGTAACTGATAAACTCTCCCAGCCACTGGGACAGTTAAGAGTGTCTGGGACCAAGACTGGGGCCGGTCAGTGAATTTGGGCGACCTTGCCCCTCTCACATCCCACCAAAGGCCACAGAACAGGTCTGCTGCTGTTTCCCTCTGGAAGACAGAACCTTCTACAAGGCAATGCACCTGGTGTGATACCCGTGGATCATGCTAACTCGGGTTTGGAGTTGAAGGTGCAGAGGAAGGCCAGGCTAGTTGGCCACGGAAACCAGGGAGCAGAGGCCGGCGGCCCGGGGTCTGGGCTTACCGTGGGGTTGTGCCAGTTGAAGCAGTGTGAGCGGAAGTGCGACACGGCCGTCTGGTAGCACGCGTGCTCTGTGAGCGGGGCTCTCTGGGACAGGAGCCTGTCCACCTCGGCAACGGAGCCCGAGACCAAGGTGACAATCTCCCGCACTGACTTCTCAATGATGTTCATGGCCTGTGACGTGACATTTTTGTGTTTTTACTCAACACAGTCTCTCTTGGAACCATGGACTGGTTAGATGCCTCTTTCACACTGTCCCCATTCCACTACGTTCAGAGGTGCCAACAGATGCTTTCTGTAGCAAAAATGGTGCACGCAAGGCTTCTTTACAGCTAGAAACCTCCAGAAATACCTTGCCTCTTAGAGATCTTCTAGCGTGGCGGGAGCATTTAAATCTACACACCTGAAGAGCAGGTATGGCCCAGCCTGAGGCGGGGGGGGCTGCATGGAACTTGTGTCCCAAAGTAGACTGTGGTCCAGTAAATGGTGCTGTGTGTTCACAGGCACCTCTGTCTGTTCTAGAAACCAGCAGATGCTTAGACAGAATGACACAAAGGGGGAGGGCATCATGTTCTTCCCAGATAATGAAAACCAGCATCACAAAGGGGCGGCTGCTTCCACATCAACCAAAATATACAATCAAGTCCCCTGACCCTCCCACTCCCCAGCCGGGGTTTGTTCCACTTGTGTCCAAACATGCCCTGCCCTCTGTTTTAGACCAGCACTTTTCAACTTGTCGTCTAGGACCACAGGCAGATTTCTTGGGGGCTCCGTATGTCCTTCTTTCTCACTATGTATATGTGTGAGGCTACACTTTCTTTATATATTTCAACCAGAACTACAGAGCCCAACAGAGTGAATGCAGACACAGGAACGGGGACCAAGCTATCTTCTATTCTGCTGGACACAAAACAGATTTGCAAAAACATGTTGTGATGCCACTCTTCTCACTCATATTCTTTTGATCTTAGAAAATAATTCTTTTTTATAAAAAGTATATGAACACAAAATGGGTTTATTATTATTTCTAAATGAGTTAATATTTTACAAATCTCATTATTCATTTCTAAAGCAGTAAATACTGATATAACCCACATAAACGAAAGCTCTTTGGGATCAATACTTATAAGAGTGTCAAGAGGTCTAAGAGGAAAAAAATATGAGAACTGCTGTATTACACTGTAATAACAACAAAAGAAACCATCGTGGGGTAGCTAACTGTCAGAATCATGAGATATATGCATTTAAGACAGTTTACATAGATTTTTTTTTCATTCTTAGAAAATCAGGCCGTGTCCCAGCACATCAGTCTCTGGGCTGTGCTGACTGTGGGGTAGGGGTGGGGTGGGGGAGAGGAAAGTGCAGTAATGGGCAAGGTGGGCAGAGTCAGCACAGCTGGCTTTGTTGGAAGGACAGTCAGTCTCTGCCAGGCGTCTCGAAAGTTCTACTCACACAGCTCGAATTTGAAAAGAAACTCAACCAGTTCCAGACAAACTGACGAGCTACTGAAAACAAACCCAGTTATCATAGAGGATTGCTCAAGCATTTTAGGAAGAATCTGGGGCAGTGACTATGATTTCCTAAGCCAGCAGAAATTTTTTGTGGACTGGACAAAATGATTTTTTTTAATATGATTAGCCACTAACTCATCAAGCAGCAGAGTAAAAGTTTACCCCTAAGCAACCAGGGGTAAATAAAGAAACATCCGTGTGCCTTGGCTTCTTGGCAGGAGACAGGTCCCCTCCTTTTGCTTCCTGCTTCAAAAACGTCAAGGCCAGTTTATCAAGGAAGAATAAAGCTGGCCGCTCTCCTGCTCATTTGTGTCCATTTCACAGCGAGTAAAGGAAGGTTTGGTTTCCTATACATTCCCTTGTGGTGGGGGGGCGGTGACCCAGAGCTCCGCTACCTGGTTCCCATCAACATGGAACTATGGTCAGGAGGGAGAGATAGGGCTCACGCACACTCTGCAGTGAGGCTGGGGCCTGCAACCTCACTACCACTCACCTCCAGATGCCTGCTGATCTTCTGGACAAGACGCCTGGACTCCTGCAGATCGTTGGTGCTCATCAGCTTCCTTTTCAGGATGGTGAGCGGCACCTCAGGGCTTGGAGTGAGATCAGGGCGACTGACGGGGGGCAGCGAGATGGGGAGAGCTAGCATGGTGTTTCAGACCCTGAAACTGCATCAGCTTCATGGCAGAGATGGACTGGGGAGGGAGAGAGAGTCGGTTTGAGTGGGAGGGCCAGAGATGCCAAACGTACCCCGGGTCCCGGAGTCCACAGTTCGCCCCACGTGGTTTCTGGACCATGGGAGGGTCACAGTCACAACCTGAAAGCAGGAGTTCAGTCCTCAGCAGCGGGCGAGGTGATGCATTTGAGCACCTGAAATCCACCGATGGTGAACCGAAGACGCCTGGCAGGCACCCTTTGTAGCAGAAGTGCCCAGTTCCGCCCAGCTTGGACCAGAGGCATTTCAGCCACAGGGGACGCTGGGTGCTGTCACCACCACCCCATGCTCCCTGCCTGCCCCTAGTGACAGAAGGAAGGAAGGACAATGCCTAGCACCTGGCGGGTTAGAGCTGAGGTCTCAGTCCACTGAGATGGGAGAGCCAAAGCCACAGAGTGGGCGGGTAGACTTGGCATCAGGGTCTAACCAGTGGGCCCGAATGCCTGGCTCTGTCTGCCCACAGAGGTCACTTCAGACTGGATCCCAGTTAAGAGGAAAAGAAATGCTGCAAGCGATCATGTTCCTAAGCCAAGCAACACTAATCACTAATTACCAAAACGCTAATTTAGAAACAGTTCTAAAACAAAAAATAAAATACATGTGTGCGTGCTAAGATGCTTCAGTTGTATTTGACCCTCTGCAAGACCCTGGACTATAGCCTGCCAGGCTCCTCTGTCAGCGGGATTCTCCAGGCAAGGATACTGGAGTTGGTTGCCATGCCCTCCTCCAGGGGGTCGTCCCAACTCAGGGATCGAACCTATGTCTCTTTTGTCTGCTGCAATGGCAGGCGGGTTCTTTACCACTAGCGCCACCCAATACAGGCATACACATATAGAAATATAATGCTTAGAAAAGATCCTTCAGGGGACCTCCATGGTGGTCTAATGGTTAAGACTTCACACTCCCAATGCAGGGGGAATGGGTTCAATCCCTGGTCAGGGAACCAAGATCTTGCATGCCAAGTGGCACACCCCAAAAATCAAAATCCTTCATACCTCCTCAACTAAGAGAGGACATGGGCAATGCTAAGGAGACGACAGAGAGCAGCAAGCCCAGGGCAGAAGAGCTGCTGCGGTACCTTCCCCTCCCTCCAATCCCCCAACAAAGCCAGGGCGGTGCCATCTTTGACCCTGCCTTCCCGAGTCACCCTTCCCTGGCTTCTCTCCACTCCTCCCCCTCCACCACCCGCCTCTCAAAAGCCTGACCAGGCCCACAGCCTTCTGAGTGCATGTCTCGTGGCCTGTGACTGGCTCCAGGACCCTCCCATCCACACGCTGCCCAAGAAGTGCTACAGGGGAATACTGGACTGGCTGGCTCACCAGTTCTTCTAGAAGGTCCATGCTTATGTGGAAGGAATTCCGCTGGTGAGTTCTCAGATGGTGGCAGGCCGCTGGAGTAGGGCAACTGGCCATACAGACTCCTGGGAGCACCCCCACCCCCCACCACCTCCTCTGCACATCCCAAGGGCTGGCCCACAAGAAGTACTTCGAGGCCCAAGCTTTCAGCAGCCACCTAATGTGACCTCTGTCGGGACAGCCCTGATGGACTTACCTATTTGACCACCTAGGTCCTTTCATAATTGGAGGGGAAAAACGTCTCTAATTTAGAGCCTACGGGTCAAGATAACATCCTGCAAGTGCAGGAAGGCTGGACACATCCAGGGGTTCCAGGGGGCAGAGCCACCACGCTCGCAGGACGAGCTTATGTGCTAACCTCTCAACAGTCGCTAGGTCTGTGTTTAGTGTGGGGATGTGCCGCCAACTTTTGGCTCCCAATCACCTTGCGCGCTCGGGCTCTGACCAAGGAGGAGACGGAGACCCGGAGAGAACAGGCAGGTGGCCCAAAGCCACAGAACTTTCTGAGTTTGAACCTGAGTCTGCTTCCAAAGCCTGGGCAGGCTCTCCAGGACAGTTGGCCGTGAGAGACAGAGCCAGTCCTGCCTCAGCCATTCCTCACCCGCCTGGATCCCGGTTCTCTTCACCGGGGGTGAATGTTCCCGGCGAGTCAGCCTAAGACTGGGTGTCGTCAGGCCTGCGAGGCCCCTGCTCACCTTGTTCCCATACTGCATGACGTGGCTGGTGTTGGTGTGGGATTTCACCAGCTGGTACTGCTTGTGGAGGGTCTCTTTGGTCAAATCCTCCTGCAAAAATGAAAACGTTTCAAGCCCTCTGACTATCGCAGCTGAGAGCTAAGCCTCCACTGAGCAGCTGGCCCCCTGACGGCTCACCACGTCTGAATCTTCCATCCAGTTGACGCTGTACCAGTCCCCCAGGAATGTGGCCCGCTTCTCATCGTAGTAACAGGCGAAGGATGACTCCTCGGGGTTGGCAGCCGTAGTGGCATAAACTGCAAGGAATTAAAGACATCTTTCAGTCATGTTTTATCCTCAGCTGTCTGAGGACTCCCCTGGAAGCTTGAGTTCCTCCTCCTTTCCTGGTGCAATCAAAGCACGTCCCCTGTGACCAGCTCAAGGACATCCAGCCCTGTTCACTCAGTTACAGTAACTCGTCTAAAATGAAAGGTGGAAGAAAGAGAAGCCAAATGATAGACACTTGCTACAGTGAGCAACCAGGCATGCTTCATGGGACATCAAGCTGCTTTGGAAAAGTGCTAAAAGATCAGAATAGCTGAATCTTGAAGGATATGGACCTCATTTCATTTCCAGAGAAAAAGAACATTTACTAATATTAGAGAAACATTTAGGTTGACTGAATCCATGAGCTACCACTTACTATCTAGCTACCACGGACTCAGAGCTATGCTGGATAAAAGTCATCAGTTAAAATGTAACTCTCCAAAAAAAAAAGGTGTAACTCTCCCAACAGACACTATCTTTATCCCCATTTTACAGATGGGGATAACTGAGAGTAAAAGAGGATAAGTCATCTGTCCAAGATTAGATAGCCAGCAAACAACACATTGCAAAGGACAGAGGCCAGTCCAGAGACTATGATTTTGGACTGAGGCAGCCCTACTAGAACCTGGCAGAGAGCATCACAGAGCAATATCACGCCACCTCCCGACCACTGATCCCAGAGCAGAAGCCCAGAGCTGCCCACGGGTGTCCCCCACTTCGGGCACCAGGCTGCCCTAGGCCCCTGCTTCTGTAATGACACTTGGTTCTTCCCATAGGCAGAATCAGCAAATGTCCATTTTCACTGCAGAGTACGGTGCTCACCCAGCCCAGCTCAGAGGTCAGTGTGCCTACCACCCACCATTGATGTCGGGGGCAGGTCATTCATCATGGACCCAGACTCGCAGGCTTCAATGTAGAACACCATCTAGGAGGCAAATGAGACAAGTGAACTCCCCTGACCAGGCACAGACCTCTCTCCAAGGCCACTTTGGCTCTGCCCGCTCTCTTGACCCATTTCTCAAGAGACTTTCACTTTGGGGAGACACCTGTGCTGTAAGAAGCTGCTGCCAGAGGCTGTGGATGCTGTTGTCATACAAAGCAGAAGGACTTAAATTTGGTATGGCTAGTAGCAGCAGTAGCGGTTGCAGTCCTGTCTGACTCTGCAACCCCACAGACTGTAGCCCACCAGGCCCCTCTGTCCATGGAATTCTCTAAGCAAGAATATGGAGTGGATTGCCATTCCCTTCTCCAGAGGATCTTCCCGACCCAGGGATCGAACCCAGGGATCCTGCACTGCAGGCAGATTCTTTATCATCTGAGCTACAGGGAAGATCCTTGTGTGTGGCTATAAAATAAGATGATCTATTCATTGAAATAATGCAGGAAAAATGGAGCCATACATGATGCTAAGGAAAACTGATTTTCTATCCAATGCAGGGTACGATTTTCACGAGCAAAACATGTTACTCACACAAACATGCCAGAGCTATGCAGATTCCACACAGGGTGCGAAAGGGGCTAGAGAAGGCCAAAGGGAGAATAAGGTGGTATTTTCCTCCTCATCTGCCCCACACTGGTGAAAATCCTAGAAAGAGCAATCTCCAAAGTGTGGTCCCTGGGCTAGGAGCATTGTTGGAAAAGCAGACTCTCAGGCTTCCCCCCAGAAACACCGACCCAAATGCTGGGGGGTGGGGTCCCTACTGTGTTTTTTGTTTTTAACTTATTTTTATTTTTGACTGCCCTGGGTCTCTGCTGCTGTGTGCGGGTTTTCTCTAGTTAAAGTGGAAGGGCTTCTCACTGCAGTGGCTTCTCTTGTTGTAACGCCTGGGCACTAGAGCCCAGGGCGGCAGTTGTGCACACACACTTAGTTGCTCCCAGGCACATGGGATTGTCCTGGACCAGGGGTCCAACCCATGTCCCGGCAGTGGCAGGCAGATTCTCAACCACTGGACCACTAGCAAAGTCCTCACACTGTATTTTAACAAGATTGCCAGTGATTCTGACCTAACAGCTGAAGCTTTAAGAATCACAAAAAGTTATTCCTGGGAGACCAGAGGTCAAGACTGATACAAAGGACACCTTTTCCCCCGCCCTCCCCCAAAAAACACAGCCAATCCAGAGTTAGAAAGCCCATCACAGTACCATGGGCTCTGCTTCCACGGCCTGCTTCACATCCCTTCCCCAAGGGTGCCCCAAGCACTGACATTACCTTTTGGTACCTCTTGTGTTTGTACATGTAATGGATGGTCTCATTCAGGTCTTTTACATAAAGCTGAAAGGTAAGAATACGGACACTCAGACCAAACACATCAAGAGAAACCATGTGCTAGATAACCCGCTAATCAAGCCCTAGTGATGTCTTATAAATTCTTTTTGGAAATCCTTAGATAATCATGGTGCATAGCATCATCCCAGAGTGTCGTCAAGGGCTTTGTTTGCATGCAGGGGTCCTTCCTCATCACTTTGTCCAGAGCACTCAGGGGCTGTGTTCTGTGACTGCATCTCATGCAGGCACCCAAGTTCAGGGACAGCGACTGATGCTGTGATGTCAGCAGACACACAGGGAAAACTTGCCAGAAGAGACGCCTCTGGATAGATTTCAAGCTGCTAAATGCAGCCCAACATTCACCAGCTGCACACAAACCACCCCGTAGAACAGAGACATACATCACAGGTGTACTGCCAACTCCGAGGTTTAGTTTCCCATTCTCCCTGCTTGCCCCCCACCTCCCCCTTTACGCCCCCCCCCTTTTTTTTTTGGCTACCCTTCTCAGCTTGTGGGATCTTATTTCCCTGACCATGGATTGAACTCGGGCCCTTGGCAGTGAGCATGCAGAGGTCCTAACTATTGGAACCTCTGGGAGTTCCCCACAGCTTGTTTCTAAACCATTAAGAAACTCACTTCTCCGGTAGGAAATGCCAGTACTCCGGTGGCTCCGTGATCCACGAAGTAAACAAACACGTGGTCCCTGGGGCCGCTGCCAAGAGACACAGACAAGCATGAGAGTCGAAGTGGGCCGCTTCCTGTTCCTGCCTCTGTGCCTCTGAAAAGTCACTCCAATCAGAAAACTTAAGGAGAAGCCTGAGGATTACAGTCTCCCAACCAGGCAGGAGGAGGAGCACAAGAGACCGCTGTCTGGCTCGCTGCCTTTGATCCCACTGAGTGCTACTCTGAACCAAGAGGCATATCCCAGAGCCTGGAAGGCCAGGACTCAGCAGACAGCCCAAGGTGATCGGGAGAGTGGGGGCCTGTGGCCATTGGGCCTCACCCCAGGCTGCCACACTCTCCTACCAGATACCCCAAAACAAGTAAGGGAGCCAGGACCCGCCACCAAATGTGGTCTTGCAGCTCTGACTGCCCTCCAGGGCCCTCGGCCTGCACAGAGCCTGGGACGCCCACCGGTGATCCCTTACCCTGTTCCAAGATGGCAAGACGTGACAACTCACTGGGAAGCAACCTGGTTCATCCCACTCAGACGTCCCTCTCTGCTCTAACTCACACAAGCTATCCGTGTCCAGGTCTCCCCTCAGATACGAGGGGAGCAGCACCAGCTGCCTGGTGTCCGAGACTCTGAGGCCATGCTCCTGAGCTCCCTGACATCACGTCAAAATGCTTCATAAAGAGATGCTACACGAGATATCCCTCGCCCACAGAGAGCAAGGCAAGCACCGGGGTGAGTTTTCCCCACCGTGGAGGTTTATCAGTGTCCTCCTCCCACTGGGCTGACCTGCCATCGGAGCACAAGGTCGGGGAGGCTGGGTGGGGGTCCTTCAACCTGACTGGCCGCACAGCTTCACACTGGTCTCAGGGTGTTTCGACAGACTAGCAGCAGGTTTAAGCGATGGGAAACATTTCATTAAGAGTAACGAGGGACCCTAGATCATAGGGTTAATTTGTTACAGAAATGGCTGCCGAGAGAAGCCACAGGTTCTGTGCAGGCTGTCAGGAAAAAGGTCCCCACGCTGCCATCTCTCACCAGTAAACAGGCCGGAAGCAAGAACAAGGCCTGTATGAATTCTCGATTCTGGAGTACCAGGTCATTCAGAAGAAAGGCACAGCCATAAAACAGACGTTACCTCTTTAAGACCTTTCCAGATCCTACGCCCTTCACGGCTTCTGCATCACCTCTCAACACAGCAAGGAAATTCTGGCGGGGGGACGTCCTACGAAAAATTGGGGGTTGGAAATCAGATGCAGCAGTCACTTCAAATCAGAGCGGGTGCTGAGTCTGTAGCAGAGGGCCCAGGCCATGACCACACACCTCCAAGGCTTAAGGATGAAGGGCAAATACTCTGCCACCAAGAAAGACCCAAAGCAAGGTCAGTGCTCCCGGCTCATGTGCATGACCTTGTCTCAAGCATCAGCTTGTCTTTGGCTGATGCTGTTCAGCAAGCCTGCCATTCCTTCTTGACCATTATAAAGTCCAGGTGGAAAAACCCAAAGATGTTGGTAGGGAGGGACAAACAGCAGAGGAAGAGCATGTGGCCTCAGAGAGACAACAAAGATGGAGACGGAAACTTCAGTGCCGACCTCTGCAACTGGCTTGCCTCCTCAAAGGCTGAATCCCAAAAACACCCCTTAAAGGCAACTTTGTAAAATGATAGCTGATTAATTAAAAAAAAAAAAAAATTAGGGAAAAGTACAAAGGAAAGACTATAACTCACCAGAAATTCCACCACCTAAATTTTGGACATTTCCTTAAATAAGTCTATGGAAACAATTTCATAAAAATGGGATCATCTATCTTATATGAGTGATGTATCTGATTTAACTGTTCTTGAATTTAAAAGAGAAAAATAAAACTGGAAGAACTGCCAAATTTCACAGAAATGTTTCTCTCACAAGGAATACTAGTTCCTAAAAGATTCCACTGAAATTAAGAAAAAGACGGTATGAAATCCAGGCGGAAGGAATTATAGGGTTTTAAAAAATGTATCAATGTACTGAGTTGGCCAAAAAGTTGTTCGGTTAAGGAATATATCGTTTAATAAAGTTCATTGTGAAAATGAAAAATGTCTCTTATTTTTAGTTAAACCGAACAAACTTTTTGGCCAACCCAAGATATACCCTCAATCAATTGGCAAGGATTCAATACTTTGGAAGTGATATACTATTGTAATAATGGTGGGAAACTATCTCAGCAAAATCCAGAGATACTACTCTGCACCAGGGTTGGAATCTGAGAAAGCTACTTTCCAGAAAGGACACAAACTGTTTATAATCAGATTAATGGCAGTATCTTAAGAAAATCAGGTATTACAGAAAGAAAGCTACTGAGATTTAAAGTAACTAGAAATAAGAGATTGGTAGACTACCACTAATACTTTTTCTTTTCTCTCTGCTTTCTTTCAAAATTCACAGAAATTATGCCTCAGGCACAAATCTCAATATAAACACGAAACGTTGGCCAGAAATCCGTCTAATGAGATCCTGATTCCAGAAGAACAAGAAAGAGGGGGCAATCATCATTGAAACGAAGCAGACCCTGCCGGCTCTGACGCTGCGCTCTGCCTCACCAAGCTCGTGTAGTCCATCGGCACCCCGTGGTACACGTCTGAGCCGTTGGGCCTGTTGATCACAATTCCCGGGGTGGGATTCCTGAAAATCAAAGGACGTAATGAGGCAGACAATTTGATATGTCTCTGAAATCTGCATCTTCATAAACATGTTCTGGTTGTGCATAAAAAGACTAAACAGTCATGACTGCAACAGACACTTCTCATCACCCACCCAAATCCCCAGCATGTGGTTTTAGTAGCCCGAGGGTCTTGGGGCCCCCAAGTCCTGGCCAGAGCAGTGACGGGCTGAGCTCTGCAAACTGAGGACAGGAGGCCAGGCCCCTGTGTGCCTGGCCTCCTGCTGGATACCAGCTTGCATCTTGGAGGGAGATGTCATCAAGAGATCTCTCAGAGAAAAACTACTTTCAGAGAGAGAACAGAAAACAAGGCTTTGATGCAAGAGCTTAGGCATTAAAGCTCAGAATTGGTTAAGAACAATCATGTGATCATCGGAATAGCCACAGTTAGGAACTGAGGCGCTGCAAGACTACAACAGGTTACAGTCAGACCTGTACCTGCTGCTTTTTTTTTGGGGGTGGCGGGTGGCGGGGGGGAGGAAAGGGTGAGCCACTTGGCATGTGGGATCTAGCTCTCTGACCAGGGACTAAGCCCCCCTGCACAGAAGCTCGGAGTGTTAACCAATGCACCACCAGGGAAGTCCTCCATACCTGCTGTTTCTGATCTCAAGAAATCAGACAAGCAGGCATGAGAGAACCATCTGGAAAATTAAATTCAGCAATTTTTTTAAAAAGGAAATAGGTATAGAAAGCAGGGTGGGAGGATCTAAGCTTTGTAGCTCCTTTGTAGGAGCCTCTTGTGTACAGGCCTCCAAGGTGCTCTGGCACACAGCTCAGGAAGAAGCACCGCAGAACCTAGTAATGAGTTAGTTCCCCAAGCCGAGAGGGAGCCCATGCTTTGAAGCCTTGCAAAGCCCGAGCCTCGGCACCTTCACTACCGTTTGCTATGTCCCCGTCATTGCTGGGTTCTACCAAGTTATGGTCAAAGCTCCACATGAAGCTGGTGGGTGGAATTTCAGCTGGGACTCAGCTTACATTCTAATGTTAGGCTGCCCAACCAAGAATCCCTGAGAATCCATGTGTATTTTTTAAACGCTCTGAAGTTCTTCACCATCAAGGTCAAAGCCTTCCATACTCACTGTTCGGAGTAGGCGATGTCGTCAAACATCATCACGACGATTTGCTCATCAGGAATCCCGTTTCGGTGAACTATCTGGTAGGCATGGCACGCATCTGCCTGGGAGAAGGGGTTCTGTTAAGTGCTAGAGATTGCCCAGAAGAAGCCAATCTGAGAGTTCTCATGAGCAACGTGTTCTTTCTCATGGAAGATGTGCTGTGTCCCACTCTCTCTTGGTCAGCTATTCAAATCAGTTGTAAACACATTCATTTATCTTTTTCAGTTCAATTTTTAAAAATCCACCCTTCACCATGAAACTCTCATCAGGCAGTTAGTGTAAAATGTGGACTACTCTCTCTCTCTCAGACACACACACACACACACACTACCACCACCACATCTACGGGAAACAAGGGCTGTTGAAAGTCCTGAATAAGTTATTTTCATTTTCCACACCATAGAAAAGTCTCCTGAAAGCACTGATTTAGGGCTGAAGAACAGAATGACAGAATGATAAACCAACAGATTAAAAGCTTAGCGGTTAGTTCTGTATCACACAGGATTCTTCTGGTTCCAGTAACCTTAACCACCACAGTCACTGTTCAGAGAATTGAGTGAAAAACTCAAAAATTCAGCTCAGGAACTAAAATGAGGAATGTGTTCTTTAGTTTAAAAAAAAAAAAAAAATAGGGTGACCATAGTAAGGTCAAAGAAAAACTTTGCTAATGAGATTCCTTGTCTATAAAAAGGCCAAGACAATTTTTGTTTCCTCTTTCAGATGATACAGACTACACTCCATGACATGTAAATCATTTGAGGACAAAAGGGGAAGATGTTACCTAACGTCCTGCTTTTATTTAATTATGTCTTTCCTAGGGCAGAATATAAAAGAAATGCCATGCCCAGTTACTTGCCTCTCTAAAGAAGAGGGCTTCAGAAACTGGATGTGCACAGATCACATTCTAAACAGCTCTTACCAGAGCAACCGAAATAAAGCTCACACACCACCAAACCCAGCATTCTGCCTGTACATGTCCCAAACTTTATAGCAAAAATGGGTGCTCAAAATACAGTTGCTAAATGTTGTGTAGGTGAGTCCAAGACCTGGCATTCAAGAGCTATTAGATGAATAGGAATTAGATGAATATTAGATGAATAATAGAATATGAAAACTCTTATATTTATGGACTTTGTTCTACTTGCGAGGTACTATGCTCAGACTTTCTATGTACCATCTCATTTAATTCTCATCACACCCCTCTGTGATAGTGATTCCAATTTCACAGTGAGGTCATCAAAGCTGAGGAAGGGGAGGTGAGCTGTCCAAGTCACACAGCTCAAAGTGAAAGATCCCAAGCATTCTGACTCCAGAACCTGATCTTGCTTTCAGAAAATACAGAAAATTAAACTGTCCAATGTTCATATAATGGGAGTACCATAAAGATCACACAAATGGAATACCTAAAAATAAATGAAATACAACCTACGCTTCAAGATACACGAATCTCAGGAACATAACGAAAAAAAGAACAAATGATAGAAAAAAAATTTACTATGATTACATTCATATAAAGGTCAAAACAGGCTAAAGTAAACATTATGTTGTTTAGTTAAATACACAGACGGTAAACTCTGTGCTAAGTATTATATAACAACAATGCATCCTGCTTGAGGACAATTTCTCCTTCCTAAAAACCTTCTGGCTAATCCTGTTATCAGGATTCAGACTTAAATTGAAGAAAGTAGGGAAAACAACTAGACCATTCAGGTATGACCTAAATCAAATCTCTTATGATTATACAGTGGAAGTGAGAAACAGATTTAAGGAACTAGATCTGATAGATAGAGGGCCTGATGAACTATGGACATTGTACAGGAGACAGGGATCAAGATTATTCCCATGGAAAAGAAATGCAAAAAAGCAAAATGGCTGTCTGGGGAAGCCTTACAAATAGCTGTGAAAAAGAAATGAAAAGCAAAGGAGAAAAGGAAAGATATAAGCATCTGAAAGCAGTGTTCCAAAGATTAAGAAAGCCTTCCTCAGCGATCGATGCAAAGAAACAGAGGAAAAGAAACAGAGGAATGGGAAAGACTAGAGATCTTTTCAAGAAAATTAGAGATACCAACGGAACATTCGTTCAAAGATGGGCTCGATAAAGGACAGAAATGGTATGGACCTAACAGAACCAGAAGATATTAAGAAGAGGTGGCAAGAATACACAGAACTGTACAAAAAGATCTTCACAACCCAGATAATCACGATGGTGTGATCACTCACCTAGAGCCAGACATCCTGGAATGTGAAGTCAAGTGGGCCTTAGAAAGCATCACTAAACTAGTAGAGGTGATGGAATTCTAGTTGAGCTATTTCAAATCCTGAAAGATGACGCTGTGAAAGTGCTGCACTCAATATGCCAGCAAATTTAGAAAACTGGGCAGTGGCCACAAGACTGGAAAAGGTCAGTTGTCATTCCAATCCCAAAGAAAGGCAAGGCCAAAGAATGCTCAAACCACTGCACAATTGCACTCATCTCACATGCTAGTAAAGCAATGCTCAAAATTTTCCAAGCCAGGCTTCAGCAATACGTGAACCGTGAACTTCCTGATGTTCAAGCTGGTTTTAGAAAAGGCAGAGGAACCAGAGATCAAATTGCCAACATCCGCTGCATCAGGGAAAAAGCAAGAGAGTTCCAGAAAAACATCTCTTTCTGCTTTATTGACTATGCCAAAGCCTTTGACTGTGTGGATCATAATAAACTGTAGAAAATTCTGAGAGAGATGGGAATACCAGACCACCTGACCTGCCTCTTGAGAAACCTATATGCAGGTCAGGAAGCAACAGCTAGAACTGGACATGGAACAACAGATTGGTTCCAAATAGAAAAAGGAGTACATCAAGGCTGTATATTGTCACCCTGTTTATTTAACTTATATGCAGCGTACATCATGAGAAATGCTGGGCTGGAAGAAGTACAAGCTGGAATCAAGATTGCTGGGAGAAATATCAATAACTTCAGATATGCTGATGACACCACCCTTATGGCAGAAAATGAAGGGGAGCTAAAAAGCCTCTTGATGAAAATGAAAGAGGAGAGTGAGAAAGTTGGCTTAAAGCTCAACATACAGAAAACGAAGATCATGGCACCCATCCCATCACTTCATGGGAAATAGATGAGTAACAGTGTCAGACTTTATTTTGGGGGCTCCAAAATCACTGCAGATGATGATTGCAGCCATGAAATTAAGACACTTGCTTCTCGGAAGGAAAGTTATGACCAACCTAGACAGCATGTTAAAAAGCAGAGACATTACTTTGCCAGCAAAGGTCCATCTAGTCAAGGCTATGGTTCTTCCAGTAGTCATGTATGGATGTGAGTGTTGGACTATGAAGAAAGCTGAGCGCCAAAGAATTGATACTTTTGAACTGTGGTGTTGGAGAAGACTCTTGAGAGTCCCATGGCCTGCAAGGAGATACAACCAGTCTATTCTAAAGGAGATCAGCCCTGGGTGTTCTTTGGAAGGAATGATGCTAAAGCTGAAACTCCAATACTTTGGCTACCTCATGGGAAGAGTTGACTCATTGGAAAAGGGGAGGGATTGGGGGCAGGAGGAGAAGGGGGACGACAAAGGATGAGATGGCTGGATGGCATCACCAACTCGATGGACGTGAGTGTGAGTGAACTCCGGGAGTTGGTGATGGACAGGCAGGCCTGGTGTGCTGTGACTCATGGGACTGCAAGCGTTGGACTGAGCGAATGAACTGCACTGAACCTGTTATCTTAAAATGTAACTTATGTGAGTGGGTCTAGTAAGATCTTTACAACCTCCAGATATTCTTTTGATTCATTGTAATAACTAATTAAAAGGTATTTAACTCCATTGCTAACACTAGCCAGGGGGCACTCTTTCGGCCCCCTTCTGATGTCTCTGTCAGAAGCTTTCTCTATCTCTTTTATACTTTAATACAACTTTATTACACAAAAGCTCTGAGCGATTAAGCCTGTCTTTGGCCCCAGATTGAATTCTTCTCCTCCGGAGGCCAAGAATCCCGGCGTCTTTGTGGTTCAGCAACAACCTTTCAGTACAAAGTACATAGGTATTCATTTTATTATTATTCTTTACATTGAAGGCACATTATACAGATATTTGTTTTCTATTTCATAAGAAAAAAATCAAACCAACATTATGTCAGATTTAACCTTCTCAGTGAAACTGGAGTGAGCAGGCACACCCACCCACTCACCTCAGTGCAAACTGGCCTATTATTTAAATCTCCTGTTAGACACCAAAAAGTAGGTTCACCAAAAACAAAAACAACTTAGGAATAAACTTAACAAAAGAAGTGCAAGACTTGTGAACTGAAAATTATAAAACTGCTGAGGGAAATTAAAGATCTAAATACACAGAGAGAGATCTCATGCTCATGGACCAAAAGACACACCACCCTTAAACTTTTTTAAAAACTAGCTCAGTCGGTCAAGAGTCTACCTGCAGTGGAGGAGACCTGGGTTCATTCCCTGGGTCGGGAAGATCCCCTGAAGAAGGCATTGGCAAACCACTCCAGCATCCTTGCCTGGAACATCCCATGGACAGGGAGCCTGGTGGGCCGCAGTTCATGGGGTGGCAGAGTCGGGCACGACTGAGCAACTAACACCACCAGTGGGTAAGACTCCGCACTTCCAGTGTCTGCACTGCAGGGGTCATGGGTCGATCCCTGGCTGGGGAGCTAAGGTCCTGCATGCCCTGCGGTACAGACAGAAGATACAAAATACAATTAAAATACCTTCCCCCAAAAAAATTTTTTAAAAAACTGATCAGCAGGGATTTCCTCAGAAATTGACAAGATAATGCCAAAATTTGTACATAACTGCAATAGATATACATATTGAAAAAGAAGAAAGCTGGACAACTTTCACTTCCTCTTTCAGAACTACCCAGGAAAGGAGAATCTTATCAACAAATGGTGCTGGGAAACTTTGGATATCTACATGCAAAAAGATGATTCAGACTCTCTCCTCATACCATATATGAAAATCAACTCGAAATGAATCATACGTAAATGTAAGTGCTACAACAAAATTTTATAAGATAACACAGGAGAAAATCTTTGACATCTTTCATTGTAATTGCACAGATGTCATAGATATGACACCAAAAGTGTGGTCTATAAAAGAAAAAAAAAGATAAACTGGACATCAACAAAATTCAAAATTTTAGTGCTTCGAAAGACATCAGTAAGAAAGCGAAAAGATAAGCAACAGAAGTGAGAGCAAAATATTTGCAAAACACATATCTGAGAAAGGATTTGTATGTAGAATATGCAGAGAACCCTTGTACCTCAATAAAACAACTGGTTCAATCAAAAACAGATAAAAGATTTATATAAACATTTCACCTAACTAGATATACTAAGCACATAAAAGATGTTCACAATCATTACTTATTAGGGAAATGCAAACTCAAACCACAAGGAGCTACCACGTCACAGCAGACAGACAATAACTAATGTTGGTCAGGATAAACCAGGAAGCTTCATCCACTGCTTGCGTAAATGTAAAATGATGCAGCCAGTTTGGAAAACAGTTTAAGTTTCTTTAAAAGTTAAGTATAAATTTACCCTATGACCTGGGAATTCTACTCTTAGGTATCTGCCAGGAGAAACAAAAAGATCTGTACTCAAATGATCTTAGCAGAATGCTTCAAATAGGCAAAAAAAAAAAGGAAAGGAAACAACCCAAATATCCACTGAGTGGTGAACAGACAAAATGTGATGTAACCATACAATGGAATGCTATTTGGCAATAAAAAGAATGAAGCACTGATACGCGCTATACAGATAAAGTTTAAAACCCCCCCCGGGCGCCCCTCGCCATGCCTTAAGAGAAGCCAGACACAAAGTTCACTGGCACGGCCCCATTTACATGATATGTTCAGAAAAGGCAAACATGCCTTAAGAGAAGCCAGACACAAAGTTCACATGGCACGGCCCCATTTACATGATATGTTCAGAAAAGGCAAACTTACAGAATTATAAACTCTACTAGCAGTGGCCTCCAGCTGGGGACTTGAAACTGGCTCAGGGGATCTTAGTGGGGAGATGGAAACGTGCTAACACTGATTTATGGTGATGTTTGCACAGCTTGCTAAATGCACTGAAACATCACTGAACACTTATAGATGATCTGTAAAATACGCTTCAATAAGACCATATATTTAGAAAATACATTCAGCCTATCCTGTTAGTGCTCCCCTATATTCCTGGCTCCTCAACACCGCCCTGGCAGGCAGACACTTTTATGCCCATTTCACAGATGGGCACAGGCTCAGGAAGGGCTCAGGGCTTCCCCCAACCATGCCTCGTGCTCTGCCTCCCACACAGCAGTCTCAAAGCCAAGCAGAGATCCTCTCTTGGGTCCTTGGAATTACTTGGTTTCCTTCCAACCTTCTCAATTCAAAAGGGCTTTCAGTTGGAGTCAAGCACTCACTAACACCCAAAAGAAATAAAAGTAAGGTTAAGCCAAGTCAGGTGACTTGGAGACAGTGCTAAAGGTTATTTGAATGACTTTTCTGGAGCATATCTTATCTCTGTGCATTTTTTCCCCTTAAAAACAGAAATGCCATGTGACAGCAAGGTATTGAGCAAGACTTGACGTAAAGGGCAGAGCCCTCTGGGCCACACTGAACAGAGACCGCTGACTCAACTCTCAGGAGTAAGGAGTTCAGAAGGGATTGCTGATACATTCCGTGATTTCCTGGTGGAGGCCACTGTCCAGTCACTCACTGATCGTGCCACCCTACCTCAGGCCAACTGTAAGCTAACTAAGAGCAACCAGCCTGGGGCAAAGGTGAAATACTTGTTCTTGAAATATTTGGCATGTTCTTGAAATACTTGGCATCACTGCTAAGGGGTCCACCTTCAAGCCAGGTAGGGGCTGGGAAGAGTTCTCATGGGCTGCTCAGTGAGAGGAATATGTATAGTACCCCTTCCTGGCACATGCTCTGAGCACTGCTAAGCCCTGAGTCTGGGCATTGGGCGAGGGCGAGGGGCTGCTAGCTCAGCTGGTAAAGAATCCGCCTGCAATGTAGCAGACCCCGGTTCAATTCCTAGGTCAGGAAGATCCACTGGAAAAGGGACAGGCTACCTATTCCAGTGTTCTTGGGTTTCCCAGCTAGCTCAGCTGGTAAAGAATCTGCCTGCAATGCAGGAGACCTGAGTTCGATCCCTAGGTTGGGAAGATCCCCTGGAGAAGGGAACGACTACTCACTCCAGTACTCTGGCCTGGAAAATTCCATGGACTGAGCAACTTTCACTCACTGAGCCCACCACCACCTCAGATTTTCCAGAGAAAATCAAGAGGTTTGGGTGAGATTACATCATTTGTTCAAACTAATACAGCAGATGCGGGAAGAACAGGAATTACACCTGGGGCTCTATGCAAGTCCACAACCGACAGTCCCGACCGCCCTACCCAGCATCTGGCTTGTACAAGGACAACCCTCCTGGGCTAACTGCATCCTCCCAGTTCAGTCCAGCTAGGCTCTGCTCTCCATCTGTTTCTTTTCTTAAAATATAAAAGTGATACTTTGTAACAAGATGGATTAACTATAAAAAACATAATGCGAGTGAAAGAAGCCAGACACACCAATGCGTCCACCTTGTATGATTCCATTTATGAAGTTTGGGGACAAATCCTTGGGGGCAGGAGGCTGGGACGAGTACAGGCACGGGGAACTTTCTAGAATGATGCGCGTGTCCTAAAACTGAACTGTGGTAACACTTGCACAACTGTCTGAATTTACTAAATAGGTGAATTGTATGGCATGGAAACATACCTCTTCAATAAAGCTGTTTCTAAAAAGTGGTAAGAACACATACCCTTAAATATATAAAGTGAAAGGTGGTTACTCAAGTATGACTGCCACTAGACCCTCTATCTTTTCCTCCCAACTTCAACATGTACAAGTTCTGGACTTTTCCTCCTCCCTCTCTGCCTCCTCTTGGCCCTGTGGATACTCTTAAGGAAGGCCAGGAAAAGGTGGCACTCTTAACATATTTGCGAATGTAGATTCTTTCCTCTCTACTTTCTGCCAGGCTGGTTTGCTGAGAGTGCCAGGAAAGAAGAGGGGAAGGGGTGAAGGCAGAGCAGCAGGGCAGGGGTGTGGAGGGCAAGGAGACTCGTGACGCTGCTTCCAGAGTCCTGTCTACACCAATTTGGCCTCAAGCGAGTCACCTCCGGTCTTCAAGTCTCATTTCCTTGTTTATTAAAATGAAGGCGCTAGACCAGTAGGTCTCAACTAAGGACATGTGGCAAAGTCTGGAGACAATTTTTGTTGTTACAGTGGCTGGGTGATGCTCCTGGTACCTAGAGGGCAGAGGTAGGGATGCTGCTAAACATCTTACATGGCAGGACAGCCCCCAACAGTTAAGAATTACCTGGATGGACCCAAGAGTCAACAGTGCCAAGGTTGAGAATCCCTGCATTAGACTGAGGTGACCACATACGGGCCATTTTGAGGAACAGCCAAAATGGTTTCCAAATGGCCAAAATGACTGTACCACTTTATAATCCACTCAGCAATGGGGGTGGTGGAGGGGGGTGTGTGTGTGTTCCACTCTCCACATCCTAATCAACACACTTATTTTTGCCAACCTAAGAGGAACATCTGTTCTACTTTTGGTTGCTGGGGGAAGGGATATTTAGAGAATTTGGGATGGAAATGTACACATGGCTACATTTAAAATGGATACCCAACAAAGACCTACTGTATAGCACAGGGAACTCTGCTCAACGTCACGTGGCAGCTTGGATGGGAGGGGTTTGGGGGACAATGGATACATGTACACGTATGGCTGAGTCCCTTTGCTGTTCGCCTGAAATTCTCACAATACTGTTAATCAGCTATACTCCGACACAAAATTAAAAGTTTAAAATAAATAAAATCTTGATAGCTGCAACTCCATCCCAAAGCAAAACCAAACCAAAAAACAATAAATAAAAAGTCTCTTCTAATAACAATGTCCAGGATTGTTAACAGACTCCCAGTGTCATACAGGAAAAAGTGAGTCATCTTCTTACCTGGTGCCTGTAATTATCCCAGCCGTGTGATCCGGCGACAATCACCACCCAGTGCTTGCCTCCATCCTCAGGGTCCTCCAGGGGAACAGCAGCAATTCCCAGGACCAAGCTGAGCAACACAGTGACTTCCCAAATCATCCTGCCCCTTCGGAGTTCCACTGCAGAAATCCAGGAAGAAAAAGGCAGAGTCAAGTGAAAAAGGAATGACAAAACAGAAGAACACTACTGACCCCTAAGACAAGATCACAGAAAATGGGTCAAAAAGATGAGATCATTTAGTCATCAGAAAGAACTCGCTGAGGATGAAACTGATGGCAGAGCAGAACTGTATTCTCAGCGCTGCTGCCGTTTCCCTGGAGTGGAGCAGGGGTTGCCCCCAGCGCCCCACCTTCACTGTGGGTTGAACTTAGGAGAATAAACCAAAGAATTTGAGGAAGCCCTTGTGGCAACTTTTTAAAGTTTTTGTCTCAACTTGGAATACAGAAAACAAAATTCACTAGCAAACTTCAGTGTCGGAAAAATATCTACCGCATACTATGCACTGTTTTAAGAAAAGAACAGACATATAATGTGTGCATAGCAAAATGTGGAAGGCAGACAAAACCTAACAGTAGTTATTCTTGGGTGGTAGATAGGTAGAATTAAGAATGATCTTCTTTCTTTTTGTCTCTCTTTACTACAAATAATATATATTACTTATACAACAAAGCTTGTAAAAATTCAAAATACACTTGATGTAAACACTGAGGGGCAATTTATGTATGTGGGCTATCTGGGTAAGCTATAGTCTAACACTGGCAGCCCAAAGGAATGTCTTTCTATACTGCTTACAACCCATTTACATTATTCTGTACAAGAGGCTGGGCAAACATTTTAATCCTTGTTTTACTGGATGGGGAGGTTGAAGCAAGAGAGAAGTGACTTACCCAATATTCACGGACAGTCAGCACTGGCCACAGACCAGAACCCATGCCTTCTGAATTCCTGGCCCACCCTTTCTGCTACATAGTTCTGGATCTCAAGACTTTATTCTTAATGAACTACATGCCCAATTTTACACTTCACGGCCAAAATTTTAAAGAGAGTTTTAAAAGCACAGAAGGCAGAACTAAGGCTGAGTCCTGGCCACCCTGCATTACTCAGACAAGTATGCTATTTTAATGCCCTGTGTCCTGACTATGTTATTTTTAAAAAAGCCTTCTTATGGCAGAAGCCAAGCCTGTCATTCTGAGATAAGAGGAAAAACAGTCGTTGAGATGTAGGGACTCAAACAGAAATGTCTACGAGGTTAACCTCTGCCTCTGATGCTTTTTGACAAAACAGTGCTCATTTACTCACTCAGTGTATTCACTCATTCATTCACCTGCTCAGTAGTCTCCTGAACTCTGACCCTGCCAGAAAAAGCGCTGGGGGCCGGGAACGCAGTAGGGACAGGACGAAGTCTCTGTCCTGAAGGACTGCAGAGCCAGCTAAGGCACGAAACACCCTGAAGTCTAGGAAACCATCCTCAGCATCCGTGCCTAGTTCAGTTCAGTTCAGTCGCTCAGTTGTGTCCGACTCTTTGCGACCCCATGAATCGCAGCACACCAGGCCTCCCTGTCCATCACCAACTCCCGGAGTTCACTCACACTCACGTCCATCGAGTCCGTGATGCCATCTAGCCATCTCCTCCTCTGTCATCCCCTTCTCCTCCTGGCCCAATCCCTCCCAGCTTCACAGTCTTTTCCAGTGAGTCAACTCTTCGCATGAGGTGGCCAGAGTACTGGAGTTTCAGCTTTAGCATCATTCCTTCCAAAGAAATCCCAGGGCTGATCTCCTTCAGAATGGACTGGTTGGATCTCCTTGCAATTCAAGGGACTCTCAAGAGTCTTCTCCAACACCACAGTTCAAAAGCATCCATTCTTCGGTGCTCAGCCTTCTTCAGAGTCCAACTCTCACATGCATACATGACCACAGGAAAAACTATAGCCTTGACTAGAGGGACCTTAGCCAGCAAAGTAATGTCTCTGCTTTTGAATATGCTATCTAGGTTGCCTGTGCCTAAGACTGTGCTAAACCTCAAAATGATGAGATTTCCTCCCAAGTGAAAAAACAGGAAGCCCTGAGTCTGGTAAAAGTTTTAAAAAGTAAAGGCACTTTGGGCCAGCACTTCTCCAACTTGACTATACGCCAAGATTGCCTGGGGGGCTTGTTAGAAGGCAGAGTCTGACTCAGTAGGCATGGGCAGGGCCTGAGTCTCTGCATTTCTGACAAGCTCTGGGTGATGCCCAGGACTACACTAGTCAGCTCTGCCCAGAAGCCCAGCTTCCTAGTCAACAAACCGTACTACTCTAGCCCTGCAAGACTTCTCCCAGGAACTCAATGCTTCACATGTAAGACTTGAGAATCTGAGGTGGGAGGCCTTCCCTGGAGTCCAGTACCTGAGACTCTGAGCTTCCAATGCAGGCAGCAGGGGTTCAGTCTCCGGTCAGGGGACTAGGATCCTGCACGCTACACAGCATGGCCAAACAACAACAAAAACGAATCTGAGTTCGGTGCTAGATCCAGGGTTCTTTAGCTCCACTACAAAGTCATGGATGCATGGGTAACTACAATAACCTGCCCCAGATCTGGTTCAAGATTGTCTTTAAATGGTCAAGCTGAGTCACAGATGAAGGCAGTGGACTTTCCAGGCCACCCAGCCCTGGAACCTGCTGGTCTATTAATATGTCAGTGTGTATGGACAGGATGTTTTCTCATGTCCACTTGACCTGCCCAGGGCTCACCGAAGGATAATAAAAGGGGAAATGATACAAAGGTATGAATCAGCAGCAGTGAGGTCAGGCAAGAGACAGTCAAGCTCCCACCCTCAGAGCTCTGCAGGGGCCCCCACACTGGAGGTGGAGGGGAGCCAGCGATACTGGAGGCCATGCAACCATCAGCCTCCTGGCTGCAGGCAAGCCTCCCAGGAAGCCTTCTTTTGGGGCAGGGGTCAGCAAAGTCTCTGTAAAGGGCTGGAAAGTAGGTATTTTCAGCTCTGCAGGTCACGTCATCCCCATCGCAGTTGCAACTCTTCAGATCTCCGATTGTATCACAAAGTAGCCAAAGATGATACAGAAACCAGTAAACACGGCTACATTCCAATGAAACTGAAACAGGTGGTCTCTGTGGCCCGCCCTCATGAGCCAGAAGGTGTTCTCAGCCCACAGGACGGATACAGTCTGGGGTTTTCATTATCTTTCATCAACAATCATCAAACAGGCTCCCTGGTTTGCATACCACTCTTTCTGAGTGTCTATCATGTGACTCAGTCCTGAAGCAGTTGATCTGTCTGGAGGCACTAGTGCCTGACTTCTTTTCTTTCTCTTTTCTTTTCTTTTTTTTTTTCTTGTTGAGCTTCATGGCATGTGGGATCTTAGTTCCCCACTGCTACTGCTGCTAAGTCGCTTCGGTCATGTCCAACTCTGTGCAATCTCATAGATCATAGACAGCAGCCCACCATGCTCCATCATCCCTGGGATTCTCCAGGCAAGAACAGTGGAGTGGGTTGCCATTTCCTTCTCCAAGGCATGAAAGTGAAAGTGAAGTCCCTCAGTCATGTCCGACTCTTAGCGACCCCATGGACTGCAGCCTGCCAGGCTCCTCCGTCCATGGGATTTTCTACGCAAGAGAACTGGAGTAGGGTGCCATTGCCTTCTCCGACCAGAGGTCAAACCTATGCACCCCAGAAGTGGAGGCTCAGAGTTTTAGTCATTAAACTGCCAAGGAATTCCCCCTTTCATATTTAAATAAAATATACTAGAGTCGAATGGGTGGCCTGCCTGAGCAACAGAATAGACACCTCCAGCTCAACTGCCTAAATCAGCAAACAAAAAACACCACCACGTTATTTTTACAAATTCCAGTTTACCTTTCATTCTTCTACTAAAACACTAGCAAGTTACTCCTCGGTGAGGGAAAGTACCTTACTCATACACAAGGGATATTTTCAGAGTTAACATTTAGCGATGTTCTTGTCTATCTTTTTTAAGTTATTAACACAGAGTTGTGGTTCCTTGACTACAATGCCAAGTTACAAGCCTCACCATGTGACAGTGATTGGGAAATGCCACTTAAAAACACATACACTAATATGTTGGGAAATGTATGGGGCCAGGGGCGAAGGAAAGATGTGAAGTAATACAATCCATCACCCTTAGCAATGAACACGTCTCAATACAGCAGGTTTCAGATGGCACTTTCCTGGTCAGCACTATTCTGGACGAAGTCGAGCACAGGAAAACGAAGTCACAAATCATCTTGCAGCATCCCTATGATTCTTGTCTCAGCAGAGAGAAAAGGCCACGAATAAAAAGGAAACAAGGATCCCTGGGGCCTCCCTGATGGCTCAGTGGTTAAGCATCTGCCTTCCAATGCAAGGCTCGCAGATGTGATCCCTGGTTGGGGAACGAGGATCCCATACGCTGCAGGGTAACTTAGTCCACAGGCTGCCAACTAGACAAGCACTGCAATGAAGACCCAGCACAGTCAAAAAAAAAAAAAAGTAAATGATCCCTGCCAAACTGGCCCAGGAAGACTGCTATTTCTTGCCCGTGGCGCTCCAGGGCACTAGTCACACAGTGCTGTCTTCTGCTTCTTCCTGTCTACTCATTGTCCAACACACAGGGCCTGAAAACCCACCAGGCGCTTACAGGGGCTGAACAGGGAGCCAAACCGGCGAAACCCTTCTTCGAAGAGTTGATATTCTAGCAGGAAGAGACAGCTTGTGCAGTGGTGATGAGTGCTGGGGGAGGAAATAAAGGCAGAAGAGACGTCCCGGTGGGAGTGTCAGGTATCGCTCTTCCAAAGGGAGATTTTAAGAAGGTGAGGGGAGCTCGCCCATTTCTAGCAGGAAAACCCCAGAGGCAACATAAATGGTCATTTACAGGGGTTGTCTGTTGTTATTGTCCAGTCGATAAGTCGTGTCCATCACTTTGCAACCCCATGGACTGTAGCACACCAGGCTCCTCTGTCCTCCACTATCTCCCGGAGTTTGCGCAAATTCATGTGTACTGAGTTGATATGGTTTTTCCAGTAGTCATGTGAGAGGTGGACTGTGAAGAAGGCTGAGCACGGAAGAATTGATGCTTTTGAACTGTGGTGTTGGAGAAGACTCTTGACAGTCCCTTGGACTGCTAGGGAGATCCAACCAGTCCATTCTAGAGGAGATCAGTCCTGGGTGTTCCTTGGAAAGAATGATGCTAAAGGTGAAAATCCAATACTTTGGCCACCTCTTGTAAAGAGTTGACTCACTGAATAGACTCTGATGCTGGGAGGGATTGGGGGCAGGAGGAGAAGGGGATGACAGAGGATGAGATGGCTGGATGGCATCACTGACTCAATGGACCTGAGTTTGAGTGAACTCCAGGAGATGGTGATGGACAGGGAGAGGGTCGAACATGACTGAGGCAACTGAACTGAACTGAGCTGATAATCCTATCTAACCATCTCATCCTCTGATACCCTCTTCTCCTTTTGCCTTCAATCTTTTCCAGCATCAGGGGCTTTTCCATCTACAGGGTACTATTTATCAAATCAATTATGTGTGTGTGTGTGTGTGTGGGGGGGGTGTGTGTGTGTGGATACCAGCTCAGTCATATCCAACCATTTGCGACCCCGTGGACTGTAGCCCACCAGGCTCCTCCATCCATGGGATTTTTCAGGCAAGAATACTGGAGTGGGTTGCCATTCCCTTCTCCAGGGGATCGTCCCAATCCAGCAGTCAAACCTGGGCCTCCTGCATTGCAGGCAGACTCTTTATCATCTGAGCCATCAGAGAAGCCCTAAATCAAATATAATACAGCCTTATAATGGGATCTAGTGACAACTTTAAAAGAAAAAGGTAGTTCTTAAAAGTGCCAAGAGTGGGAAGGTCTCTGAGAGGATGCTCAGGGGTATGTGTTTAGTCCGCTAACCATTTGCAGGGAAAAAATGATCCAAGGGAGCTGTTGCTCTAACCAGAGGAAGAGAAGAAAGGGCCTCAAGAGTATTCTGTTGTTGCTATGCCGCACAGAAAGGGAGGGTGGGATATGCGTGGGTATCTATGAACCATGGAGTGTGCAAGGCACTTTCCCATCCTCACAACAGCCTCTGAGCAGTCTCATTACCCCCTTCAGCTGAGACAGACTAGCAAAGGTAGAGAAACTTGGTAGAAAGTGGCACTGCTGTGTGACACACAGATCTGCTTCCAAAGATTGCTTCTTCTACTACACCACCTTGCTTGTCACACCAAAATCTGTGAATATCTCAGAGGCCCTGTAAGCACAGGTGGGAGGGCTATACCTTATACTCTGAGGCCTCCAAGTTTCCTCCAGCAGCAGGATACCCAACATGCCTGCTCTTCATCACCCCACTATTTTAAGATACTTGTGGGTAATCAGTTTAAAAAGGTCTTAGAAGAAGAGCCCATCAAAGGAGAACTTGAACCACACAAAGTCAAAGTCAATGGACAAGCCTTTACACATGAATTTTACCAGCCTCCAATGCCAGGTCTTCACTGCTCCCACTGGTCCAGGGACCCTCTCATGTTACAGGGCTACATGAAGTCACTGATTCAACTGAAGGACTCCACTTCTGGCAGCACCATCAAGTGGGGTTTGATCCAATAGGGAAGGTTTGGGACAGACCCGAGTGCACATACCAGATCAACTGTCACCAGCAATAGAAGTAACAAGGCTGCAGTTAGAGGACCATCTAAATAGCAGGATCAAATTCAAATCTAGGTCTGACATCAAAGCCCAGACCTTAAGCACCCCCGTGACCTCCCACATCAGCCCTGTACTTGCTACTTGCTCTGGGTTAGCAATAGCGAACCATTAAAGCCAACCAAAGCAGCTAGGCATATAATGACATCTGTAAGGAGACTTCCAAACCTACAGGTTTTAGATCTTGCCCTCTGTTTTTTGGGGGCTTACAACAAAATCATCATGCAAGTGGTCCCTGGCTGATAACATGCAAAAGAGACAAGGACAGGAGACAAGGAGCCCTCTTTCACCGAACTGAACTCAAGTTCCTCTGAGCCCTCCTCCCAGACAAAACTTTGGCCCACTGGGCCCAGGTTTTGCAAGAATCCTGCAAGAGTCTCCCACCTTTGGCGTCTAATCAAGCTTCTCTTAGCAATTTTTCAGCCACTGTCCCTCCCACTCTGCCTACTGGCAATAAATCTCAGTTGTCCTTCATGAATTTGGAGTTGAGTTCAGTTCTTTAAGGAAGTCTTTCTCCTCTAATACAAGCTAGAATAAAATGCATTTTGTCATTAAAAAAAAAAAAATGGTTACATTACATGGCATGTGGGATTTTAGTTCTCCAGCCAGAGATCAAACCCGGGCCCCACGCACTGGAAGGACAAAGTCCTAACTACTAGACCACCAAGGAAGTCTCCATCTTGTCTTTTTAACAAATGTCAGGTGAAATTTCTCTTTAATACAGGACAGTTACTAAGATACTACAGTTCTTAAGTCCAGGGAGACCCTGCCTCACCTTAATTGTTCATCGGTCAAATGGGATGGTGAAGGTGAAGGTGAAGTCGCTCAGTCGTGTCCGACTCTTTGCCACCCCGTGGACTGTAAGGCTTCTCCGTCCATGGGATTCTCCAGGCAAGAATAAAAAATTATTAATGGCCCATTCTGTTCCCATATCCTTTGATTTTCTGCTTCAAGAGTAAAATGGGGGAAAAAAGAAAGAAAGAAAAGAAAATCCAAGTAGTCTCATGTTAAATCTCAAAAAAATGGATTTTGTTCAAGTGAGAGAATCAATGTTTTTTCATAGGGAACATTTATGATTCAGTAGCAAAGCACATTCTGGATTAGAGCATGTCCTTCAAAGTTACCTAACTGTGATTCTATAGAGGACTTCCCTGGTGGCTAAGCTGGTAAAGAATCTACCTGCAATGATTCTACGGAACTTTTACTCCCCACAACTCTGTAAACTGTAGATACTAGAAATGAAAATAATTATTGTCTAAAAACATGCAAATGAATTCTATTAAGTGGAGGTGCAAGTGACTCCCCCTTTGAAAGAAAGAAGCCAGGTTTCCCGTTGGAAGCTTCAGTATTTCTATTCTACAAATGTACTTTGTACTTGGAATCTCCTTTCAGCTGACAGTAATATCGAGAGTGATGTTGTTGTTCAGTCACTAAGTCACGTCCAACTCTGCAACCCCATGGACTGCAGCTTGCCAGGCTTCCCTGTCCTTCACTATGTCCCAGAGTTTGCTCAGACTCTTGTCCACTGAGTCAGGGAAGCCTTCCAACCGGCTCATCCTCTGTCCCCCCCTTCACTTTTAAAAATTATCTTTTAACATTTCAAGATGTACAAGCAGTTATAACATATTTCAAAATACACATAGTCAAGAAAGATTTTTTAATTTACTAATGTCTGGAAGAATTTGATTTTTGATTAATGGCTTTTCTACACTTTTATATTCACTGCTTATTTGGCATTTGAATTTAAGTTTCTCCCAAATTACTATTTTTTGAAATCTAGGATTAATAATAGTTTGTAGTCTTTCCCCAAATGAATGAGCATGACTTTTATAACTAGATGTACATTCTTAAGTTTAATTTTGCTACAGCTTATATTTTAAGAAACTGAAGGATACACGACTACAGAAATGTACAAATATAATATAAAATACCTGTTACCGTCATGCGGATCAACTGTTAATATTTTGTAAATCTGTTAAGCCTCTTTCCCCATAAACAAATAAAACATTACAGATAAAACAGTCCCCCACTGTCCTGTCCCATTCTCCGAATACCACAAGGTAACCACTATTGTAAACTATTTCATTCCAAGCAATTTATTTTACTTTAAAATACATATATCCACTTTATAAACATTCTCCTACTAACAAACATGTAGGTTTCTACTTTTTTTTTTTTTAACTATTAAAATGTTGCAAAAGCATTCTTACACTCATCGCCTTGTATACAAATGTCTCTCTGGTACTTTAGGAGTAGAACCACTGAGACTTAAGAAATACCTATTTTCCTAGCAGCTGTACTGTCCTAAAATATACTTCCAAATATCTGATATCTTTCAAACAATTGATACTCTAGAGAGTAACAAACTTCCTAATTTCTAACCTGATAGATATAAAGTGATCTAATTATGGGTTTAATTTGTATCTCCTGGATTACAAGATAATTTGAGTCCTATGTCTAATCATCCAGATTTCAACATTTGTGATGATCTCTCCTTCACAAAATGGGACTCAAATTTTGACCTAAAGCAATGTCTGTGGTTTAAGGAAAGAAAAAGAGGCTTGTCATTTCCTTAAAAAAGATAGTCAGTCACAGGTGGAAAACTCAAGAGACAGCATTCACCTCAATATATTTTTAATACTAGGTATGTGTTCACTTACTTCAGAGCTCACAACCTTTTACTCATCTCTCCTCTCATTCAAATGCAACTGTCTTTAAAATCCTCAGCAATTCTCCTGGGAACTACAGCAATGAGCTCCCTGGTGTGGCCTCTTTCAACACTTTTCCACACTAGAGAGTATCTAAGGTACACACGGGCTTCCCTCGTGGCTCATTGGTAAGACTCCTGTCCAGCAATGCAGGAGACTCGGGTTCTATCCCTGGGTTGGAAAGATCCCCTGGAGAAGGAAATGGCAACCCACTCCAGTATTCTCCCTTGGGAAATCCCATGGACAGAGGAGCCTGGCTACAGGCCAAGGGGTCACAGAAGAGTCCAACACAACTTCACGACTAAACAATAGCAACAACAAACATACGCATCTACTAAATTCGGTTTCTAGGGCTTTCAGGGCAAAATCCAAGTCTCTTACAGCAGCACAGGAGGCTTGCAAGATGCGCCTCTCCTGTTTTCCACTATCCACAAGAAATCCCTTCCTCCAACCAGGCTCAGGACTCCGGGTCCAAAATCAGTGCTCTTTTCCTGCCTTCATCATGCTACTTTCCAGGCGAAATGCTCTTCTCTTTCATCTCACTAGCTCCTACCCATCCCTCAAACTCCATTCAGTTATTCCCTTCTCTGCAAAGTCTTACCTCTTCCCACAAGCAGGGTTACATGCTGCCCCTGGAACGCTGGAATGGTTCACGATAAACTGCCTCTCCCCTTTATGAAATAATCCCTGCTTTAAAAACTTAGTAAGGCTCAACCAATGGTTGCGAACTAATGCAGTAAACACATTACTGTCTGGAGCAAAGAGAGCTGGGCCATGCCACTCACTACACACCACAGGGCAAGTCTCAAACCATGGACATTTATTTTCACAAAATTTCCTTCTCCCAGCCCCTAGATTCTTGGCACGGAATACCACGTGGGTAAAACCTCAACTCTAATAGAAGTAGGGAACAAATCCTGCTAACTTTCACTTCCATGGTTCATGTGAATCATTCTGTTAACTCCCACCAGCTCAAACCTATGAGAAGTGGCGCTTTTATGATTTCTCAGAAGGGATGGTTTTCTACCTTTGGGTATATTTGCTGTTGTGGTTAACATAACCCCTTCCCCCTCAGGCTACCAAGAACTAACTGGAAACAGATGCAACCTCAGCATTACAAACTTCAACAACCTGAATTGTTTCTAGATTGTTAAGACAGGACACAAGAGACCCCTCCTGGCATAGGACCTTAGCAAATGTGCTCTCAGCTCGCGCCTGTTTCTCTCTGCTCTCGGAGGAGCCTGGGCTTCTAGCCAAAGCTGGCGCAACAAAAGGAGCCCCAACTCATCAACCCCACGGGATGCAAGGCTGAGAGAGGTCAACGGAAGTCATCGTTTACCGAAAACTCCCTTTCGCCCGATGAGAAATGGATTTACTCCCACCCCACACACACACACACACCCAGGAAACTGAAAATCCACAAACCCCCAACAGGCCCGGAAACTGAAAATCCCAGCCATGAAGCCAAGATCTGCGGCAAACGGGCGACCCTGGTCCGGGGCGTTGGGCCGGGCCCCAGTACCCTGCCAGGGATATTGATTACCTGCTGAGGGACCGTGGGAACTCCTCGCGGTGCGCAGCCTCAAAGCAGTCAGCGGCCCGCGTCCTCCCTGCAGAGATTGCTGAGCTGGGTCCTAGCTCCTTGCCTTGAGGGTTGGCTGCGCCGCGGCGATTGGCCGAGCTTCGGGGAGGAGCGTCTTCGAAAGCCAATGGGAGGAGAGAACGAGACCGGAGAGTCTCAGGAACTACAAGTCCCAGCGAGACCCCGCTGAGCCTTCTGATCCCAGAGGGCAAAGGAAAGCAGGGAGGACGGTATCCAGTGAATTAGGGCAGGCTAGGGTGAGGGTGGGAGGGTGGTTCTGACCTGTGTGGAACCAGGGGCGCAGTGACTCCCCGGAAGGATCGATCCCCAGCGCCTAAGCCGTTTAACACTCTGCTTCTAAACTTGTACACAAATTAGAACCACGTAGGGTAGTAGCTTCGTAGGTACTGATGCCTCCGCCTCTTCCTAAAGATGTTGAGTTCTTGGGTTGGTCTGCCGGTGGCCTGGGTTTTGGAGTCTTTAAGGAGCCCCAGGTGATAGGATGTGCAGATCCGTTTCATCCTGGTAACAACCCTAGGAGAGGAAGGCGCTGTTAGTGCCATCCCAGCTTCACACACAGGGCAACTAAGGAAAGTTATGTCAGGGAGGTTAATCTTCGGAAAATCACGTAGCTCTGAAGTGGCAGAGCCAGAATTCGGAGCCAGGCAGTCTAGTTCCAGAATCCGGTGCCTTTTATCCGTATGCTACTTCTCAAACGTTTGGTATTATCTCACAGGGAGAGAAAAGTAAAATACTATACATACAAGTACCATGGTGTGGAGCTCAGAAAGCTGAGTTGAATGGAGTTATTTATGAGGGAATAAGTCCAGTCCTGCCCAAGGACATCGAGCACAAGATATATAGGACTTACATTCATGGGTTGTCTCATTTCACCTTTTTGTTTTGGCTATGTTGGCTCGTGTCAAATTAGTTCCCCCACTGTTGCAGGAAAGGGGACTTCTTCCAGGGCCCGAAACCGGGCTCTTGTCTAACACTCAGAAATGAATTCTCTGAGGAAACCCATCTGCTGACAAAGCAAGAGATTTTACTGGGAAAGGGCACCCGGGTGGAGAGCAGTAGGGTAAGGGAACCCAGGAGAACAGCTCTGTCACATGGCTTGCAGGCTCGGGTTTTATGGTGCTGGGATTAGTTTCTGGGTTTTCTTTAGCCAAGTCAGTCTGACTCAGAGTCCTTCCTGGTGGTGCACACCTTGTTCAGCCAAGATAGAGGCCAAAGAGAAAGATTCTGGGTGGTGGACACGTGGTGTCTCCTTTTGACCTTTCCCAACTCTTCTGGTTCGTGGAGGCTTATTAGGTCCAAGTTCCTTACCAGGACCTCCTGTCATAAAACAACTCATGCCAATGGTTACTATGGTGCCTGGCCAGGGTGGGCGGTTTCAATCAGTGTGCTTCCCCTAACACCACCACAGTTTAACTCAGGCCCTCAGCAGTGAAAGCAGAGTCCTAATCACCAGACCACCAAGGAACTCCCTGATGTCCTTTTATAATTTTTTTTTTAACTGCAAATCATGGGTCTGTGTACTACCCTAGGCCTACTGCCAATTTTGTGAATAAACGTCTAGAGGAACACACCCACACCCATTGGTTTAGGCATGACTGGGAGAACAAGGCAGAGATGAGCTATTGTAGGAGAGACCGTGTGGCCCACAAAAGAATGTGTATACTGTGTGACCATTTACAGAAAAAGCTTACCCACCCTGAGTTAAGTACATGGCCCAAGATCACAGCTTGGAAGTGACCAGGGCTTCAGGTTCAGGTCTGTCCAAGCCTAAAGTCCGTTCTCATGACCACTGTGCTTTCACAGACTTCCTCAATGGGGAGCATAAATGTTATGTGCCAGGTGTATGGGCTTTAGAAACATTCATAACCCAAAGTTGAGTGTGGAGGAGCTGGAAGGCTTTAAGCAAATACTGAAAATGTATTTGCTCCACTCATGACGAAGGATGGAAGCTGGGACGAGCATAGCAAAGGGTTATGAGCATTCATCGAGTGCCCAAGGCTGGGAAGGGATGACGAAGGGTCATATGCCGGGCCTTGAGGCGTTTGGAGGCTTCCTTCTGGCCACTTGTTTCTGGGAGCAAGGACTGTTATTTCATGATAAGACTCCCTTTAGGTTTCGCCAAAGCTATGTTATGGCTTGGGTGCTGGGAACTGTATTTTATGCTTGAATGCTTTGATGTTTTATCGAGAAAGGCAACGTGCAAGTCTGCTTTATGCTCTGCTCTCTGAGACCATATATCTGCGAAGCTGGATAATAAAATTTGTCAGTCCACTAGAGGCTGTCCCTGAATGTCCTTTCAGAGCACGGTTCTCCGAGCCTTACAGTTGAGGATTCTGCTTTCTTCAGTAGGAGTTTTTAAGACTTCGAGTCCAGGGGATAGCACCTCAAGTAACCCTGAGAGAAGTGCTCCAAGGAGGAGCCAGACTATATAGAAGTTTTGCAATAAAGGACAAGTAATATGGCACCCCACCCCAGTACTGTTGCCTGGAAAATCCCATGGTCGGAGGAGTCTGGTAGGCTGCAGTCCATGGGGTCTCGAACAGTCGGAACGATTGAGCGACTCCACTTTCACTTTTCACTTTCATTCTTTGGAGAAGGAAATGGCAACCCACTCCAGTGTTCTTGCCTGGAGAGTCCCAGGGACAGGGAGCCTGGTCGGCTGCCGTCTATGGGGTCGGACAGAGTTGGACACGACTGAAGTGACGTAGCAGCAGCAGTCTGAACATAAAAAGGTTCTTGTTAAAGAAAACCAGATAACCTAAGCTAGGGTATTTAGCAATTTTCTAGGTATGGGAAGATGCAAGCGTCTGGACTCACTGAAATCAGTCCTTTGATGTTGCACCTCACTCAGCACAGTATACTGTTTCACATCCTGAGCTTCCTCGGGGCTCACTATAGGGAGTGGCTGCTGTCTGATGTCTGCTAGATGGCAGGTATTTTTCCCTTCCTGGGTTCCCTCCAGGGCTCACCAGCTCACCATCTGTAGTCGCTGGATTGCTGGTGACGTGACATCCATATTTACCGATCTGTTGTGTCATGAAATATTCCATTTCTCAGATGTAAATGAGCATGGAGAGAAATAGCAATCTGTTCCTTACACTGGAGAACTTACTGTCTAGTAAGAGAGGCAGAGCATCCTTAACCACTCCCTCTGTTCACCCAGAATAAATGGCAACCTCTGGCTGGTTAGGCTTTCATGCTTGGAATGGAATGAATGTGGTGGCTTGCTGCCAGGCATATTTAGGCAAACAAAGGGCCCAGGGTAGTCCCCCCAGTCTTCCTCAGCCGCAGTGTGGGCTCAGAGCTCAGAGCTGAAACAAGAGAAGGTGACTGAAAATTGAGGGGTCCCTGGTGTTGGTCAGATGAGCCTCAGAAGATGCTGTAAGGTGGCTAACCTAGGCCAGCTATGGGGAGGAGGCTGAGATGCAAGAGGCTTGGCATGGGAACTTGGACATGGTGTGCTCTCTCATCAAGTTATCTGGATCTAAACTCCAGTTTTACCACTTATAAGCTGTGTGACCTAGGCGAGTCACTTAGCTTCTCAGTGCTTGGGTTTCTTCAACTGTCAAACGGGGAGGATGGAGGGTGGGGGAAAGCACCCAGACTTCCCTGGTAATCCAGGGGCTAAGATTTTCAAACTACCAGTCTCCCAATGCAGGGGGCCCAGATTCCATCCCTGGTCAGGAAACCGAATCCCACGTGATGCAACTAAGACCTGGTGCAGCCAAATAAATAAATAAAAGAATTTTAAAAAGAAAGAAAGAAAAACAATACATACTTCATAAGATCTCTCTGAGAATTAAATTAATCCAGTACTTAGCACCAAGTAAATGCCCTATTAATATTAGCTACTCACCATGTTAATAAGGTGCCTGTAGCTGCTGAGCTATGAATTAAGACTCCCAGTGAGGAAAAGAAGATGGGGATCTGAATTTGCGCTCCAAAATCACTGCGGATGGTGACTGCAACCATGAAATTAGAAGACGCTTACTCCTTGGAAGAAAAGTTATGACCAACCTAGATAGTATATTCAAAAGCAGAGACATTACTTTGCCGACTAAGGTCCGTCTAGTCAATGCTACGGTTTTTCCAGTGGTCATGTATGGATGTGAGAGTTGGACTGTGAAGAAGGCTGAGCGTCGAAGAATTGATGCTTTTGAAGTGTGGTGTTGGAGAAGACTCTTGAGAGTCCCTTGGACTGAAAGGAGATCCAACCGGTCCATTCTGAAGGAGATCAGCCCTGGAATTTCTTTGGAAGGAATGATGCTGAAGCTGAAGCTCCAGTACTTTGGCCACCTCATGCGAAGAGTTGACTCATTGGAAAAGACTCTGATGCTGGGAAGGATTGGGGGCAGGAGGAGAAGGGGACAACCGAGGATGAAATGGCTGGATGGCATCACGGACTCGATGGACGTGAGTCTGAGTGAACTCCAGTAGACAGTGATGGACAGGGAGGCCTGGCGTGCTGCGATTCATGGGGTCACAAAGAGTCGGACATGACTGAGCGACTGAACTGAACTGATCTGAATTTCAGCACTGCCTGGGCTCTTGTACCCCCGCACAGAATGTCACCCAGGTAGGGAGTGTGCTCTGCCAATGGGAAGCACCGGGAGCAGAGGTCAGCACCAAAACAGCACACAGGCGGCAGGAAGATGGCAGGCCCCCTGTGGACACACGGGCATGGGGATCTCCCCATCAAAAGCCCCTGGCCGAATTCTTATGGGAAAAGTCACCATCTGGGGACTCTGGCCACCATACCACATGCTGCTGCTGCTGCTAAGTCACTTCAGTCATGTCCAACTTTGTGTGACCCCATAGACGGCAGCCCACCATGCTCCCCCGTCCCTGGGATTCTCCAGGCAAGAACACTGGAGTGGATTGCCATTTCCTTTTCCAATGCAGGAAAGTGAAAAGTGAAAGTGAATTTGCTCAGTCAAGTCCGACTCTTAGCGATCCCATGGACGGCAGCCTACCAGGCTCCTCTGCCCACATAAGCAGAGGTTAATGAGGCTCAGCTGGATATGGACGCAGTGGATAATTGTCACCACAGATAATAACCCTGAGGAACCACGGCAGGTTCAAAGTCTTTTCTTATCTAATGGTGGGAGATTAAGTAAGAGATTATGATTATAAAACAACAAGAGCTGGGGAGAGTGTGAAAGTCATTGGTTAGGTCTAGAGCAAGTTTCTCAATGCTTCTCAGCATTAACATATTTGAGGCCCAGTTATTTTTTGGTGGTGGGAAGGTGGGGGTTGGCCTGCACATTTTAAGATGTGTAGCAGCATCACTGGTCACTACCTACCCAACGCTAGCAGCACCCCCTCTCTCAAGCTGTGGCAGCCAAAAATGTCTCCAGACTTTGCCTAAAGTCTCCACCATGTTGAGAACCTCTAGTTTAGAGAGAGAGCGAGCTGCATATATCATTCCGTCATTCCATTTGATGTGATGGTTAAAGGCCTAGATGGTGAATCCAGGCCCCCTGGGTTTCAATTCCCTCTCCACCACTTCCTGACTGTGATCCTGGACAAGGGCTTCCCTTTTTGTGTTTCCATAGAGCTGTTGTAAAGATCAAGTGAAATAACATGTGCTGTGTGCCCGTCTCTTCCATCGTGTCTGACTCTCTGCGACCCTGTGAACTGTAGCCCGCCAGGCTCCTCTGTCCATGGGATTCTCCAAGCAGGAATACTGGAATGGGTTGCCATGCCCTCCTCCGGGGGGTCTTCCTGACCCAGGGATTCAACCTTCATCTCTTATGTCTCCTGCATTGGCAGACAGGTTCTTTATCACTAGTGCCACCTAACAAAAACTTAGTTCAGATTCCAGCCAAGGTCAGCTATTTACTGAGTGCATGATAAGTCCTGAGCTCTGAGGGTCCCTACATTCAATTCCTCCCACCACAAACAAACTGGACTTGTTTTAAGCTTAAATATTTCAATGAAAGTATAATATGCATAGAGGAAAATGCACAAATTATAAATAAATGTACAGCTCTGTCCATTTTCACAGAGCTAATACATCCAGGTAACCAGCCCCTGGATGAAAACCTGAGCTTGGCCAACACCCTAGGAGACACCTTTTTTTTTTTTTAATGGTGCATACCCTCCCTTCCCCTAAGCGCTTTTTGTTGTTGTTGTTGTTGTTGTGACAACCTAATTTTATCTGTTTGTTTGTTTGTTTTTGTGACTGTGCTGCATAGCATGTAGAAGTCTAGTTCCCTGACAAGGGATCAAACCCCGCACCCCCCACCCCGCCCCCCACATTGGAAGCTCTGAGTCTTAGCCACTGGACCATCAGCAAAGTGCCTCCCTAAGCAGTTAATTATGCTGTTCCCTCTGGCTCCTGACTCCCTTGTTTTTACTCTGACCAAGTACTGCTTATTCTTTTTTTTTCTTTCCATTTTTTATTGTAGTAAAACATATATAACATAAAATGTGCTTATTTTAACCATTTTCATATGTGCAATTCAGTGGCAGTAATTACCTTCATATTGCGTGCAACCCTCACTACTCTCTATTTCCAAAACTTTTCATCATTTTCAGCTTAAAAACCATCCCACCCTTCCAGAACAGAATTCCATTGGCTCGAATGGCCTTACTCCTACCTGTCCCCATGACCTCATTTCCTGCCGCCTAAGTTACTCCTCTCCAGCCTAATGGCTTTCTTACCTTTTGTATGCAGCTCCTCTTCCTAGAAAACACTTCCCCTTCCAGACACATAGCTAGCTTCTGCTCACATGGCACCACCTCCTCAGAGATGCCATCCAGGGCCCGCAGACCTATAATAGTCACACAAACCTCCATCATTCCCTAGCCTTTTACTTTGCTTCACAACCTCACTTTATACATTTATTAGTTAATTTCCTGTGACTCCCATAAAATTTAAACTGCTTGAGGGACTTCCCTAGTGGTCCAGTGGCTATTTTCCGTGCTCCCAATTCAGGGGGCCATTTTTAATCCCTGGTTAGGAAACTAGACCCCAAGTGCCACAGCTAAGACCTGGCACAACCAAAGAAATAAATATTTTAAAATAAATACACAAGCTGCTTGAGGGCAAGACCCAGTCTATCTTATTTATTTCTATATCCACAGTGCCTAAAAGTATAAGCTGTCATGTAATAGATACTCATTAAATAAATTTATCAATTGAATTAATAACATGATACAGGTAAGTGCTCTTTGCTGTGCTTCTGTACTCAGGGGAGCCCCTGTGTCTTCCTGGTTGTTTTTTTTTTTTTTTAAGAATTTCCACTCAAACAATAAGCATTTATTTACCTGTATGGTAGGCAGTAGTTTAAGAATGACCCTCAATCAAATCTAATCTGCTCCTCCTTAAGTATGTGTGAAACCTAATTCCAAATAGGAAAAGGAGTCCATCAAGGCTGTATATTGTCACCTTGCTTATTTAACTTCTATGCAGAGTCCATCATGAGAAACGCTGGGCTGGAAGAAGCAAGAGCTGGAATCAAGATTGCCAGGAAAAATATCAATAACCTCAGATATGTAGATGAAGAACTAAAAGCCCCTTGATGAAAGTGAAAGAGGAGAGTGAAAAAGTTGGCTTAAAGGTCAACATTCAGAAAACGAAGATCATGGCATCTGGTCCCATCACTTCATGAGAAATAGATGGGGAAACAGGGAAACAGTGTCAGACTTTATTTTTCTCGGCTCCAAAATCACTGCAGATGGTGATTGCAGCCATGAAATTAAAAGACGCTTACTCCTTGGAAAGAAAGTTATGTCCAACCTAGATAACATATTGAAAAGCCAAGATATTACTTTGCCACCAAAGGTCCATCTAGCCAAGGCTATGGTTTTTCCTGTGGTCATGTATGGATGTGAGAGTTGGACTATGAAGAAAGCTGGGAGCCAAAGAATTAATGCTTTTGAGCTGTGGTGTTGGAGAAGACTCTTGAGAGTCCTTTGGACTGCAAGGAGATCCAACCAGTCCATTCTGAAGGAGATCAGCCCTGGGTGTTCTTTGGAAGGTATGATGCTAAAGCTGAAACTTCAGTACTTTGGCCACCTCATGCGAAGAGTTGACTCATTGGAAAAGACTCTGAAGCTGGGAGGGATTGAGGGCAGGAGGAGAAGGGGACGACTGAGGATGAGATGGCTGGATGGCATCAAGGACTCCATGGATGTGAGTCTGAGTGAACTCCGGGAGTTGGTGATGGACAGGGAGGCCTGGCATGCTGCGATTCATGGGGTCTCAAAGAGTCAGACACGACTGAGTGACTGAACTGAACTGAACTGAGTGCTAGAGACAGTTGTTGGCTTGAAGGTGGAAGGGCCGCCGGCATCCAGGCAGGTTGAGGAGCTGAGAGTGGTCTCCAGCTGACAGCCAGTAAAGGAATGAGGACACCATTCCTACAGCCACAAGGAATGTAATTCTGTCAACAAACTGAAAAGCCTCGGAAGTGGATTCTTCCCCAGAGCCTCCAGGTAGGCATTCACACCGACCAACATCTTGATTTCAGCCTGTGAAACTCTAAGTGGAAAGCCAAACGGAGTTCACTGCTGATGGCCATGAGGCTACCTAAGTCTACCTTTTCTCCAGACACTCTTTGAGAAAGAGAGGAGGGAATAAAAAATATGTCAATTAGAACGCAGAGTCAGCTTTTATGACAAAGACCAAGGCGACAGTGACACAAACATGATGGGTTTGTCTTGTGAAACACGGGTCGGCAGCCCAGGGCTGACAGATTGCCTGGTGTTAGGGGCCCAATTTCCTTCTGTCTTGAGCATCTTCATTCCTAGGTTGTTGACTTTATCTGGTCCAAAGTGGCTCCACACCATGTCACCTTCCAGGCATCTGGCTGGAAATGTACATGTACACTGGCCAGAACTGAGGCACATGGTCCTACCTGGCTTCCAGGGAGGCTTGGAAATGCACTCTTTAGTTGGGCAGGCGTGAACCTGGCTAAAATTCAAGAGTTCTATTGCAAGAAGTAAGAGAAAATGGGTATTTGGGGATATCCAGCCATTTCTGCCAAGAAGACAGCCTGAAAAACTAACCAGTTTCCCCCTCAAATCTGAAAGAAACTGACTTAAACCAGAAGAATCTGAGACGCCTCTAACTGGCGACTTTAAGCCATCCCCTGCCCTTTCTCCTGACAAAGATCCAGTCGGAGGAAGTAGAGATGTAGGCTTGATCCCTTGGTGGAGAAGATCCCCTGGAGAAGGAAATACAACCCACTCCAGTATTCTAGCCTGAGAAATCCCATGGACAGAGGAGCCTGGGGGGCAATGTCCTTGGGGTTGCAAAAGAGTTGGACATGATTTAGCAACGAACAGCAACAACAGGACCTGTTAACAGAGTTTATCATTTAGTGCCCTTTAAAGGATTAATTAACCAATGAAACCTATGGAGTAGAGGCTGTAACTATTTCCATTTTACAAATGAAAAAGTGAAGGCTCAGAAAAATTAAATAAATTGCCCAAAGTCTATAAGGGAGTTTAGCCTGGAGAGCAGGGGTTAGGAACCAAGCTAATCTGGGGCTTTTCTCCTCCAAGGATGTATCAGGGTTATCTTCATTACCTGGTGGGGTATGCTTTCAGAAGGACCAAAGTAGGAATGCCTCTTGATGAAGGTGAAAGAGGAGAATGAACAGGCTGGCTTAAAACTCAGCATTCAGAAAACTAAGATCACGGCATCCAGTCCCATCACTTCATGACAAATAGATGGGGAAAAAAATGGAAATGGTGACAGACTCTATTTTCTTGGGTTCCAAAATCTCTGTGGACAGTGACTGCAGCCATGAAATTAAAAGACGTTTGCTTCTTGGAAGAAGAGCTATGACAAACCTAGACAGCATATTAAAAAGCAGAGACGTCACTTTGCGAACAGAGGTTTTTATAGTCAAAGCTATGGTTTTTCCAGTAGTAATGTAGGGACATGAGAGTTGGACCGCAAAGAAGGCTGAGCTCCGAAGAATTGATACTTTTGAACTGTGGTGTTGGAGAAGACTCTTGAGAGTCCCCTGAGCTGCGAGGAGATCAAGCCAGTGAATCCTAAAGGAAATCAACCCTGAATATTCATTGAAGGGACTGATGCTGAAGCTCCAATACTTTGGCCACCTGATGGGAAGAGCCAACTCATTGGAAAAGACCCTGATGCTGGGAAAGATTGAAGGCAGGAGCAGAAGGGGGCAACAGAGGATGAGATGATTCGATGGCATCACCAACTTGATGGACATGAGTCTGAGCAAACTCTGGGAGATAGTGAAGGACAGGGAAGTCTGGCATGCTGCAGTCCATGGGGTTGCAAAGAGTCGGACATGACTGAGCAACTGAACCACAGCCACAAGGTAGGAATTCTGACTGTTCTTTTTTTTTTTTTTGGCTGCCTTAGGTCTTAGCTGTGCCCATGGGCTCAGTAGTTGCCGTGTGCAGGCTTAAATGCTGACAAGTGGGATCTTAGTTCACCCAGCAGGGAGTGAACTCGCATTTCCTGCATTGGCAGGGGGATTCTTCGCCACTGACCACCAGGGAAGTCCCCTGACTGATTTTAATACAGTGGGTTCTTTAAGGGGGAAATACTGAATTATATGAATGAACATGTGCGTGTATGTGTGCTAGTGAACACAAGGCTTATTGTGAAATCTGTGACCCACCCAAGGAAACCCACAGTTTTTCAGATTCATTTCTGGCCACGTTGTATGTCACCACCATAGTCCTTTTTTTTTTAACTTCACTTTTTTTTTCTTTCTCTAAAATCACTCTTTTAATGTAAAAACCTGTGCATGGGAGGAAAAGTCTTGGTTTTGTGGAGTCAGATTCAAGAGCAATGCCCTGTGTCTCAGACCACCAGTGCAGAAATAATATGTAAAGGTCCTTAGTATCAAAGCAATGCTGTGGACAGTGAATCGCCTGAGCCTTTTAAGATGACTTTCCATATAAATATTTTGCAAAACAAATCAGGATATACTTCTGAAGACAGGGACAGTCCATAGGAACTGTCATAGATCGGTTCCCCAGAGCAAAGCGTGAGAGGCAATGCTTGTGCAAGTGCGTTGTTGAAGACGTGTTCTCAGGAGAAACCTGAGGGGAGTAGGGGAAAGGGACAGGACAGAGGAAGAAACTCTGCAGAGATGCGGGTTCAGGAAGAGGTGATCTTCAGCCTCATCCCATGGGGATCTCTGAAGCACACCGGGTACCAGAAAGGTTGTCCCACCCAGAGGCGAGAGGGCTGAGCTGTTATATACCCACATTGGCCAGTTGTCGATCATGAAGAGGAGTATAAACTCCTGGGCATCTCCAGATGGGGGACAGCTTCCTTTCACCAAAGGCAGACTGGGAACCAACCTAAGAAAGATGCAGAGTGAGTTCTTAGCAGCCAACACGTGGTAGTCCATTGTCTGAGTGAGGGGATCCTGGGCAGAGCAACAAAAACCCTACACTTGGAACCATCACAACCTATGCATAATACTTAAGTCAGGTATATATGATAGTCGTGGTATCCGGTCCCATCACTTCATGGGAAATAAATGGGGAAACAGTGGAAACAGTGTCAGACTTTATTTTTCTGGGCTCCAAAATCACTGCAGATGGTGACTGCAGCCATGAAATTAGAAGATGCTTAGTCCTTGGAAGAAAAGTTATGACCAACCTAGATAGCATATTAAAAAGCAGAGACATTACTTTGCTGACTAAGGTCCGTCTAGTCAAGGCTATGGTTTTTCCTGTGGTCATGTATGGATGTGAGAGTTGGAGGTGAAGAAGGCTGAGCGCCGAAGAATGGATGCTTTTGAAGTGTGGTGTTGGAGAAGACTGTTGAGAGTCCCTTGGACTGCAAGGAGATCCAACCAGTCCATTCTGAAGGAGATCAGCCCTGGGATTTCTTTGGAAGGAATGATGCTGAGGCTGAAACTCCAGTACTTTGGCCACCTCATGCGAAGAGTTGACTCATTGGAAAAGACTCTGATGCCGGGAAGGATTGGGGGGCATGAGGAGAAGGGGATGACAGAGGAAGAGATGGCTGGATGGCATCACGGACTCGATGGACGTGAGTCTGAGTGAACTCTGGGAGATGGTGATGAACAGGGGAGGCCTGGCGTGCTGCGATTCATGGGGTCGCAAAGAGTCAGACACGACTGAGTGATTGAACTGAACTGAACTATGATAGTCTCTCGGTGTGCTATTCTGTTTACTTATTTATTTGGCTTATTTTTTAAATTTTGTTGTATCTTTTTAAAGAAATATTATATATTTATGTACTTACCTGTATTTGGCTGTGCTGGGTCTTCCTGGCTGCACGGGATTTTTCTCTACTTGCGGCTAGTGAGGTTGTTCTCTAGTTGCGTTACACAACCTTCTCACCACGGTGGCTTCCTTTTGTGGAGCACAGGCTCAGGCACACAGGCGTCAGCAGCTCTGCGCACCCGCCCTGGAGCACAGGCTCAGTAGTTATGGCGCGTGGGCTTAGTTGCTCCATTGGCCTGTGGGATCTTCCCTGATTAGGGATCGAACCCACGTCTCCTGCATTGGCAGGTGGATTCTTTGCCACTGAGCCATCAGGAAAGCCCCTATTTTGGTTATTTTTGGTAAACTTTACTTTTTAAAGTAGTTTTAGGTTCACAGCAAAATTGAGAAGTACAGAAAATTCTGTATACCCTAACAATCAATGTCTTGCACCAGAGTAGTGCTTTATGACAACCAATGAACTTATATTGACACACCATTATCACCCAAAGTCCGTAATTTACATTAGGGTTTACTCTTGGTGTTGTGCCGTCTATGGATTTTGACATATGTATGGTGATATCCATCTACCATTACAGCATCATACTGAAACCATGCACGATGGTTTCACTGCCCTAAAAGTTCTCTCTGTGCGCTGCCTGTTCATCTCTCCCTCCCCTCAACCCTTGGCGACCACTGATCTTTTCATAGTCTCCATGGTTTTGACTTTTCTAGAATGTCATTTAGTTGGATTCCTATACTATGTAGCCTTCTTTCACTGCGTAGTGAAAGAAATATTGTTTTCTTTCACTTAGTAATATGCTTTTTTTTTTCCATATCTTTTCATGGCTTGAGAGTTCATTTCATTTTAGCACTGGATAATATTCCATTATCTGAATGTACCACAGTTTATTTATCTTTCATCTACTGGAGGACATTTTCATTGTTTCCAAATTTTGATAATTGTAAGTAAAACTACTGTAGACATCCATGTGCAGACTTTGTGTGGACATAAGTTTTCCCTCACTTGGATAAATATGAAGGAGTGTAATTTCAGCACCCCATGGAACAGGTATGTTTAGTTTGAAAAACTGCCAAATTGTCTTGCAAAGTAGCTATGCCTGTACCATTTGCATTCTCCCCAGTGATGAGCAAGAGTCCTTATTCTACATTCTCACCAACTTCTGGTATCTTCAGTGTTTGGGATGTTGGCCATCCCAATAGGTGAGTAGTGATATCTCATTGTTTTAATTTGCAATTCCTTACTGATATATGATGTTGAGCATCTATTCATATATTTACATGTCATCTTTATATCCTCTTTGGTGAGGTATCTGTTCAGGTCTTTTGCCTATTTTAAAACTGGGTTGTTAATTTTCTATTGCTAAGCTTTAAGAGTTATAACTATATCTATATCTATATATATAGATATGCTAATAAAGAGTTATATAGATATCTGATAAAGACTATTATCCTCTTTATCAGATATGTCTCTTGCAAATATTTTCTCCCAGCCAGGGATTGGAATAGAATGGGGAGGGACTGCTAACAGGTACAGAGTTTTCTTTGGAGTGACAAAAATGTTCTTAAATTAGATATTGGTGATAGGTTCACAACTGTGAATATATTAAAAACCACTGAGGGAATTCCCGCGTGGTCCTGCTGGTTAGAATTCCACCCTTCCATTGCAGGGGTCATGGAGTCAATCCCTGGTTGAGTAATAAGACCCACAAGCCATGAGGCATGGCCAAAAAAAAAAAAAAAGAGGACTTCCCAGGTGGTCCAGTGGATAAAATGCCAAGCTCCCAGTGCAAGGGGCCAGGGTTCAATCCCTGGTCAGGGAACTAGATCCCACATGCAGCAACTAAGAGTCTGAATGACACATGATCCCACATGCCACAACTAAGACCCTGTGCAGTCAAAGAAATAAATTTTAAAAAACCAGATATCTAATTTTGGGAATTCCCTGGCAGTACAGTGGTTAGGATTCTTCCCCTTCATTGCTGAGGACAAGGATTCGATGCCTGGTTGGGGAGCTAGGATCCTCCTAGCCGTCTTGCACAACCAAAACCAAAATCAAAAGCAAACCAAAACCAAAAAAACCCTGAATTGTACAGTTTAAAAGAGTAAATTTTATAATATGTGATATATATCACAATAAAGTTTTAAAAAATTCGTGTTCTAGACCTAAGAGGTATAAAAATTTTAATTGAATATTTTTATAGTCATTTGTAACAAAATGTTGGGTTTCAGGTCAGAACATGACTGCCATATTTACATAACTTTAGTGTCCCTCTCCCTCTTTTTAAACTTTTTAAAATTGAAGAATAGTTGCTGGATAATATTATATAAGTGACGGGGTACGCTATAAGATGTGTGTTAGTCACTCAGTCATGTCCAACTCTATGCGACTCCCATGAACTGGAGTCCAGCAGGCTCCTCTGTCCCTGGGGTTTCCAGGCAAGAACATACAATATTATATACGTTATAGGTGTACAATATAGTGAGTCACAATTTTTGAAGGTTATACCCCATTTATAGTTATTATAAAAATATTGGCTCGATTCCTTGTGCTGTACAGTAAATCCTTAT
>CAKJTW010000496.1:0-50064 GCA_917880005.1 Nanger dama | reverse complement strand
ATGAATTCTCTTGTAAAAGAGAAGAATAAACGAACCAATAAAAAAATGGGCCAAGGAACTAAATAGGCAATTCTCCAAAGAAGACATACGGATGGCTAATAAACACATGAAAAGATGCTCAACATCACTCATTATCAGAGAAATGCAAATCAAGACCACAATGAGGTACCATTTCACACCAGTCAGAATGGCTGCGATCCAAAGTCTACAAGCAATAAATGCTGGAGAGGATGTGGAGAAAAGGGAACCCTCTTACACTGCTGGTGGGAATGCAAACTAGTACAGCCACTATGGAAAACAGTGTGGAGATTCCTTAAAAAATTGCAAATAGAACTGCCTTATGACCCAGCAATCCCACTGCTGGGCATACACACCGAGGAAACCAGGAATTGAAAGAGACACATGTACCCCAATGTTCATTGCAGCACTGTTTATAATAGCCAGGACATGGAAGCAACCTAGATGTCCATCAGCAGATGAATGGATAAGAAAGAAGTGGTACATATACACAATGGAGTACTACTCAGCCCTTAAAAAGAATAAATTTGACTCAGTTCTAATGAGATGGATGAAATTGGAGCCGATTATACAGAGTGAAGTAAGCCAGAAAGAAAAACACCAATACAGTATACTGACACATATATATAGAATTTAGAAAGATAGTAATGATGACCCTCTATGTGAGACAACAAAAGAGACACAGAGGTATAGAACGGACTTTTGACTCTGAGGGAGAGGGAGAGGGTGGGATGATTTGGGAGAATGGAATTGAAACATGTATACCATCTTGTAAGAAATGAAGCGCCAGTGTATGTTCAATACAGGATATAGGATGCATGGCGCTGGTGCACAGGATGATTCAGGGAGATGATATGGGGTGGGAGGAGGGGGGGGCTTCAGCATTGGGAGATTGTGTTCACCTGTGGCTGTTTCATGTCAATGTATGGCAAAACAAATACAGTAATGCAATGTAGAATAAAGTATTAAAAATAAAAATAAAAAATATAAATAAAATAAGGGAATTCCAAGGGAAAAAATAAAAGAGAAGAGGTAGAGGGAGGCTCTTCATGACTCCAGTGGGCTGAACTCCTTGTGACTCTGGGGCTCATATTGGGCCTGGTGGCATTTCTCACGGATGCAGAGCTTATGAGTCTGACCCCGAGGAGTGATGACTGTGCTGGGCAACAATGATTAGAAGTGTAAGTAGGAGGGCAGGTGATAAGAGCCCACAGGATGAAGAGGGTTGAGTGTGCAGCCACAGCAGGGAAATACCACCTTGGTTATCAGGAAGGCTACATTTGTGGTTTTCCTGAGGGCACTGTTCTGAAAACCCCCAGGGTTCCTGTTCTCTTAATCAGCCTGTCCTTTGGGAAACATATTGAAGGACATTAGAGTGATCTTTAGGCTGCATCATGCTACCCCTGCCTCAGGCATGCTGAGGTGACAGAAGGGCTGGTAGTCTCCTACCCAGAGGCATCTGTTATTTCACATTCAAGACACCAACCCAACTAGTGGACGGTCATAGGACCTATTCCCTTTACTGTTCTGTAGGTGGCATCACACAGCTTCCTGGGGTTTCAGAGAAGTGAAGAGGTCCTCACCACATCACCCCAGTGAGTAGTTATCACCCAGTACTGAGTGAGCACTGGGAAGTTTTCTGTCCCTGCCTCTGGAGTCCTCAACATGAATTAAGAATGCTTACTTTGGTTCCCCATAGGGCCTGGTGTTCCCACCCCTTTCTTGGAATGGTATCTGCACTTTCATGCTAAGGGTTTCACCTGCTACACACCTGATATAAATAACTGTTGGAACTTCGGCTTGATAGCTCTGCCCTGGTTCTTTAGGGGCTATAAGGAACAGGGCTGGATTCATTATCACTTCTTTTTATTGGTAGATGATCCCTCAGTCCTTGCTTTGACCTCTGTTGTGGCCTGAAATTCTACCCTCCCTTCCCCTTCTATTACTATACTTTCTTATAGTAGGGCAAGCATCTCTGTGAGATGCCTAGGAGAAAGTAAGTGTCGCCTTATCTGTCCATACCAATCCTTGGTCTTCTGAGGCACAGAGGATGAGATGAATCATACGGTTATGGGGTGTGTGGTTCCCTCGTCTTCATGGTATTCAGTTAGTTTCTGGAAAACCTGGAAATAACCCCACTGCTCGTCCTAGGCTATACCCCTTGGGCCATGACCCAATCCCACTTGTGACATCATAGAAGGAAATGGTCATGTCATGTCAGCAATGAGCAGGTATCCAAGGGATGCCAGGAAGGGCAGGGTTCTGTGTGGTTTCCTCAGAGTTCTGAGGTCAGGGGGTTTCATACATCCAAAGCTTGACTCCTGGCAATGTGTGGGGCTCCTTTGTTTATGTAAGGGAGCTCTCCTCAGACTAAGGTCCTCATTCCCTTTGGTGCCAGAGAGGGAAACACTGGGAATGCCACACGAGTCTGTTCCTACCTGTGCCTTTATGGATGACATCAGGATTCAGGTTTATTGGGGCCCTCTGTGTTCAGTGTAAAGGTATGACCTGACTCAGGTGCCTCACCTTGACTCCTGGGGGACTATGAATTTCCACTCTCTTTCAACCTAAGGTGACCCATGTAGAGCAAAGACCATGTCCTTGCAAGCCCTGAAAAGAAGTGAGGGAATGTGCAGCCTGGCAGCCCTGTCTTGGCCTTCTGAGAACAGATGCAGGCCACTCTCTCTGTGACTTCAGTTCCTCATTCAGCTGTCTTTACCTTGACTTGTCTCTTCTGTGAAAGACTTCTTGGGAAATGCCCCATCTTTGAAAAGTTTTAGTCTGCTTGCATCAAATCTCACAGAGAATGGGTTGAGTCCCAGGAGTGATGGGGAAGCTGCAGTCCGGGGAGGGGCCCCAGCATAGGTGGTGTGCCATCAGAGAAAACACGCTGATCTATTCCTCCACTTCACTGACCAGACACAGCCTCTTGTAGAACCTTACTCTAACAGATTTACTCTCTGAAAGGAAGGGGCTGAATTAAATGATTTTGTGCATCCCTGATCTTTTGTGGTTTACTGACATTTCCTTTGTAGATAGATTGTCACTGAATGCTGTCTCCTTCTTTATTCGTACTCCACCTTTATTTTCATATTTTTGTTACTTATTTCTGGGGCTTTTATTCCAAAACCGTGTTTGTGATATGAAATTCTGCTATTTAACGTGTGAAATACCTTTCTTGACTAATGTTCAGAAACAGGAAGTGATCCAAGGTTGGCCTGATCCTGGAGGAGTGGCACAGTATGGGCTCTGGAGGAATTCAGTACCCGGGTTCAGTCCAGCTCATATCATTTATGAGCTTTGAATTTGAGCTTCTTTATTCCAGCTTCTTTATCTGCAAAGTGTGTTTGAAAAAGTCTATAGCGTAAGACCACAGACGTGTGATGTATGTAAATCACCTGGCGCAGTATGAGGCAAGGTTTGGTACGTTGAATGAATGGCAGTTTTTTCAAAGGTGTTTTGATTCTGAATGATAACAGACTTCCATCACATAATTTTATTTCCAGGCTATATTAGAGAATATGCAACTCCAAACAATAATCAAATCCACATCAGCACTATGCTCCCCATGCAAGTAAAACTAAGCAGCATTTCCCTATTTGTGCACCTGTTTTAATATGTGTTTGGCGTTATCTTCTCCTCATGATACAGGCAAAGGCTTTTGAATAGTCAAACAAGTAGAAGTTTTCTTGAATTCTCTTGCTTTGTCTGTGACCCAGTGGATATTACCAATTTGATATCTGATTCCTCTGCCCCTTTTCTTTTATTTTATTTTTTAAATTTATTTATTTTTTTAATTACAATACTGTATTTGTTTTGCCATACATTGACATGAAACAGCCACAGGTAAACACAATCTCCCAATGCCAAAGCCCCCTCCCACCTCCCACCCCACATCCTCTCCCTGAATCATCCTGTGCTCCAGCCCCATGCATCCTGCATCCTTCATTGAACATAGATTGGCACTTCGTTTCTTACAAGAAAGTATACATGTTTCAGTGCCATTCTCCCAAACCATCCCACCTTTTCCCTCTCCCTCAGAGTCCAAAAGTCCGTTCTATACCTCTGTGTCTCTTTGTTGTCTCACATAGGGGGTCATCATTACTATCTTCTAAATTCCATATATATGTGTCAGTATACTGTATTGGTGTTTTTCTTTCTGGCTTACTTCACTCTGTATAATCGGCTCCAATTTCATCCATCTCATTAGAACTGAGTCAAATTTATTCTTTTTAAGGGCTGAGTAGTACTCCATTGTGTATATGTACCACTTCTTTCTTATCCATTCATCTGCTGATGGACATGTAGGTTGCTTCCATATCCTGGCTATTATAAACAGTGCTGCAATGAACATTGGGGTACATGTGTCTCTTTCAGTTCTGGTTTCCTCAGTGTGTATGCCCAGCAGTGGGATTGCTGGGTCATAAGGCAGTTCTATTTGCAATTTTTTAAGGAATCTCCACACTGTTTTCCATAGTGGCTGTACTAGTTTGCATTCCCACCAGCAGTGTAAGAGGGTTCCCTTTTCTCCACATCCTCTCCAGCATTTATTGCTTGTAGACTTTTGGATCGCAGCCATTCTGACTGGTGTGAAATGGTACCTCATTGTGGTCTTGATTTGCATTTCTCTGATAATGAGTGATGTTGAACATCTTTTCATGTGTTTGTTAGCCATCCGTATGTCTTCTTTGGTGAAATGCCTATTTTGTTCTTTGGCCCATTTTTTATTGGATCGTTTATTTTTCTGCTGTTGAGCTGCATAAGTTGCTTGTATATCCTTGAGATTAGTTGTTTGTCAGTTGTTTCATTTGCTATTGTTTTCTCCCATTCAGAAGGCTGTCTTTTCACCTTGCTTATAGTTTCCTTTGTTGTGCAGAAGCTTTTAATTTTAATTAGATCCCATTTGTTTATTTTTGCTTTTATTTCCAGTATACTGGGAGTTGGATCATAGAGGATCCAGCTGTGATTTATGTCGGAGAGTGTTTTGCCTATGTTCTCCTCTAGGAGTTTTATAGTTTCTGGTCTTACATTTAGATCTTTAATCCATTTATTTATTTATTTTTTTTTTCTTTAATCCATTTTGAGTTTATTTTTTGCGTACAGTGTTAGAAACAGGTCTAGTTTCATTCTTTTACAAGTGGTTGACCAGTTTTCCCAGCACCATCTATTAAAGAGACTGTCTTTACTCCATTGTATATTCTTGCCTCCTTTGTCGAAAATAAGTTGTCCATAGGCATGTGGGTTTATCTCAGGGCTTTCTATTTTGTTCCATTGATCTATATTTCTGTCTTTGTGCCAGTACCTTACTGTCTTAATGACTGTGGCTTTGTAGTAGAGCCTGAAGTCAGGCAAGTTGATTCCTCCAGTTCCATTCTTCTTTCTCAAGATTGCTTTGGCTATTCAAGTTTATTGTATTTCGATACAAATCTTGAGATTATTTGATGTAGTTCTGTGAAAAATACTGCTGATAACTTGATGGGAATTGCATTGAATCTGTAGATTGCTTTGGGTAGTATACTCATTTTCACTATATTGACTCTTCCGACCCATGAGCATGGTATATTTCTCCATCTATTAGTGTCCTCTTTGATTTCTTTCATCAGTGTTTTATAGTTCTCGATATATAAGTCTTTAGTTTCTTTAGGTAGGAATATTCCTAAGTAATTTATTCTTTTCGTTGCAATGGTGAATGGAATTGTTTCCTTAGCTTCTTTTTCTACTTTCTCATTATTAGTGTATAGGAATGCAAGGGATTTCTGAGTGTTGATTTTATATCCTGCAACTTTACTATATTCATTGATTAGCTCTAGTAGTTTTCTGGTGGAGTCTTTAGGATTTTCTATGTAGAGGATCATGTCATCTGCAAACAGTGAGAGTTTTACTTCTTCTTTTCCAGTTTGTATTCCTTGTATTTCTTTTTCTGCTCTGATTGCTGTGGCCAAAACTTCCAATACGATGTTGAAGAGTAGTGGTGAAAGTGAACACCCTTGTCTTGTTCCTGACTTTAGGGGAAATGGTTTCAATTTTTCGCCATTGAGGATAATGTTAGCTGTGGGTTTGTCATATATAGCTTCTATTATGTTGAGGTATGTTCCTTCTATTACTGCTTTCTGGAGAGTTTTTATCATAAATGGATGTTGAATTTTGTCAAAGGCTTTTTTGCATCTATTGAGATAATCATATGATTTTTAATTCTCAGTTTGTTAATGTGATGAATTACATTGATTGACTTGCGGATATTGAAGAATCCTTGCATCCCTGGGATAAAGCCCACTTGGTCATGGTGTATGATCTTTTAATGTGTTGCTGGATTCTGATTGCTAGGATTTTGTTGAGGATTTTGCATCTATGTTCATCAGTGATATTGGCCTGTAGTTTTCTTTTTTTGTGGTGTCTTTGTCAGGTTTTGGTATTAGGGTGATGGTGGCCTCATAGAATGAGTTTGGAAGTTTACCTTCCTCTGCAATTTTCTGGAATAGCTTCAGTAAGATAGGTGTTAGCTCTTCTTGAAATTTTTGGTAGAATTCAGCTGTGAAGCCATCTGGACCTGGGCTTTTGTTTGCTGGAAGATTTCTGTTTACAGTTTCAATTTCCATGCTTGTGATGGGTCTGTTAAGATTTTCTATTTCTTCCTGGTTCAGTTTTGGAAAGTTGTACTTTTCTAAGAATTTGTCCATTTCTTCCAAGTTGTCCATTTTATTGGCATATAATTGCTGATAGTAGTCTCTTATGATTCTTTGTATTTCTGAGTTGTCTGCCGTGATCTCTCCATTTTCATTTCTAATTTTGTTGATTTGATTTTTTTCTCTTTGTTTCTTGATGAGTCTGGCTAATGGTTTGTCAATTTTATTTATCCTTTCAAAGAACCAGCTTTTTGCTTCGTTGATTTTTGCTATGGTCTCTTTTGTTTCTTTTGCATTTGTTTCTGCCCCTAATTTTTAGGATTTCTTTCCTTCTACTAACTCCGGGGTTCTCTATTTCTTCCTTTTCCAGTTGCTTTAGGTGTAGAGTTAGGTTATTTATTTGACTTTTTTCCCTGTTACTTGAGGTATGCCTGTATTGCTATGAACTTTCCTCTTAGGACTGCTTTTATAGTGTCCCAAAGGTTCTGTGTAGTTGTGTTTTCATTTTCATTCATTTCGATGCATAATTTGATTTCTTTTTGATTTCTTCTGTGATTTGTTGATTATTCAGAAGGGTGTTGTTCAGCCTCCAAATGTTGGAATTTTTAATAGTTTTTCTCCTATAATTGAGATCTAACCTTAGTACATTATGGTCAAAGAAGATGCTTGGAATAATTTCGATTTTTTTGAATTTATTAAGGTTGGATTTATGACTCAGGATGTGATCTATCCTGGAAAAGGTTCCGTGTGCACTTGAATAAAAGGTGAAATTCATTGTTTTGGGGTGAAATGTCCTATAGATATCAATTAGGTCTAACTGGTCTATTGTATCGTTTAACGTTTGCATTTCTTTGTTAATTTTCTGTTTAGTTGATCTGTCCATAGGTGTGAGTGGGGTATTAAAGTCTCCCACTATTATTGTGTTATTATTAATTTCCCCTTTCATGCTTGTTAGCAATTGTCTTACATATTGCGGTGCTCCTATGTTGGGTGCATATATATATTTATAATTGTTATATCTTCTTCTTGATTGATCCTTAGTCATTATGTAGTGGCCTTCTTTGTCCCTTTTCACAGCCTTTGTTTTAAAGTCTATTTTATCGGATATGAGTATTGCTACTCCTGCTTTCTTTTGGTCTTTATTTGCATGGAATATCTTTTTTCCAGCCCTTCACTTTTAGTCTGTATGTGTCCGTTGTTTTGAGGTGGGTCTCTTGTAGGCAGCATATATAGGGATCTTGTTTTTGTATCCATTCAGCCAGTCTTTGCCTTTTGGTTGGGGCATTCAACCCATTTACGTTTAAGGTAATTATTGATAAGTATGTTCCTGTTGCCATTTACTTTATTGTTTTGGGTTCGGATTTATACGTCCTTTTTGTGTTTCTTTTCTAAAGTCTATCCTTTAGTATTTGTTGGAGAGCTGGTTTGGTGGTGCTGAATTCTCTCAGCTTTTGCTTGTCTGTAAAGCTTTTGATTTCTCCTTCATATTTGAATGAGATCCTTGCTGGTACAGTAGTCTTGGCTGAAGGTTGTTATCTTTCATCACTTTAAGTATGTCTTGCCATTCCCTCCTGGCCTGAAGAGTTTCTATTGAAAGATCTGTAGTTATTCTTATGGGGATCCCCTTGTGTGTTATTTGTTGTTTTTCCCTTGCTGCTTTTAATAATTGTTCTTTGTGTTTGGTCTTTTTAGTTTGATTAAAATATGTCTTGGGGTGTTTTGCCTTGGGTTTATCCTGTTTGGCACCCTCTGGGTTTCTTGGACTTGGATGATTATTTCCTTCCCCCATTTTAGGGAAGTTTTCAACTATTATCTCCTCAAGTATTTTCTCATGGTCTTTCTTTTTGTCTTCTTCTTCTGGGACTCCTATAATTCGAATGTTGGAGCGTTTCATATTGTCTTGGAGGTCTCTGAGGTTGTCCTCATTTCTTTTTAATTCGTCTTTCTTTTTCCCTTGCTGATTCATTTATTTCTACCATTCTATCTTCTATTTCACTAATCCTATCTTCTGCCTCCGATATTCTACTATTTGTAGCCTCCAGAGTGTTTCTGATCTCATTTATTGCATTATTCATTATATGTTGACTCTTTTTTATTTCTTCTAGGTCCTTGTTAAACCTTTCTTGCATTTTCTCAATCTTTGACCCCAGGCTATTTATCTATGATTCCATTTTGAATTCCAGAATTTGGATCATTTTCACTATCAGTATTGGGAATTCTTTCTCAGGTAGATTCCCTATCTCTTCCTCTTTTGTTTGGTTTGGTGGGCATGTCTCCTGTTCCTTTACCTGCTGGGAATTCCTCTGTCTCTTCATCTTGGTTATATTGCTGCGTTTGGGGTGGTCTTTCTATATTCTCGGAATTTGTGGAATTCTCTTTCTTATAGAGCTTCCTCTCTGTGTTTGGGGTTATATCAGTGGCTTGTCAAAGTTTCTTGATTAGGGAGGCTTGTATTGGAGTTCTGGTGGGTGGAGCTGGATTTCCTCTCTCTGGATTGCTGTGACGTGTGACGTAATGGGTTATGAGACGTCAATGGTTTTGGAGTATTTTGAGTTGCCTGTGTATTGAAGCTCAGGAGCTTGTTCTTGTGTTGCTGGAAAATTTGCGTGGTACGTCTTGCTCTGGAGGTTGTTGGCCCTTGGGCAGTGCTCAGTTTCAGTATAGGTATGAAGGCGTTTGATGAGCTTTTATTGGATAATGTTCCCTGTATTCAGGAATTCTTTGATGATCTCAGGCTTTGGACTTATCCTCCTGATTCTGGTTTTCAGATTTATTTTTACAATAGCCTCATGATTTCTCCATCTATTCAGCACTAATGTTAAAACATCTAGGTTAATGATGATAGGTTTCTCCACCTTGAGGGTCGTCCCTAGAGGATCGCTGAGTTACTTGGAGGAGAGAAGAGGGAGGAAGTAGTTAGAGGTGAGTGGAATGGGATGAGGCGGAATCAAAGAGAGGAAAAGCAAGCTAGCCCGTACCCACTTTCTTGTGTGCGCTCCAAAGTCTGGACCGCTCAGAGGTGTTCACAGAGTTATACATGGAAGAGGAGAGGGAGGAAGTAGATAGAGGTGGACAGGAGGACAAAAGAGAGAGATGGGAAGGAGGGATACAGATCCGGCCAGTGACCAGTTCCCTTAGAATTCTCCTCCTTCTGGAGCATACAGTGATTCATAGAGTTGGGTAGAGAGGAGGAGGGGGAGGGAGGAGACAAAAGCCACCTAGTGGAGAAAGAGAGATTCCAAAGGTGGAGAGAGTGGTCAAGCCAGTAGTCTTGCACTCATGTAAAACTGGGTACTGAAGATTAGGTTTTTAAAAGTACAAAATTGGCAACAAATACCAAAATGCCAAGATTAAAAATCTGGAGTAAAGATTGGATTTTCAAAGATAGATTATTGAAGGGAAGAAGAAGAAGGAGAGAGAAATTTTAAAAAAATAGAAAAAAAGTAAAATATGATAAAAGACTCCAGAATTATTAAAAGGCAACTTCCTCCACCAATAGGACTATATATGGCGTTTACTTTAACGATAGTTTTTTTTTTTTTGAAAAGTAATATTAGGTTATAAAAATAATAAATAGAAATATAGAAGACTTAAAAATTTAAGCAAGTTTAGGGAAAAAAGACAAAAAGAAGGGAAGAAAAAACAAATTTAAAAAGGAAAAAAAATTTTAAAGAAAGAAAAAAAATTCTTTAAAAAAGAAAAAAAAAGAAAAATCACGCTTCCAAATCATCTCCCCCAAAAAAAAAATTTTTTTGATCATAAAAGTAGTAACAGTATATCTGGCGCTTTCTCTGTCATTGTGGACTGTGTGGGGTCGCTACCAAGGCAGCTCCCTCTGTTTGACTTCCTCTGTTTGCTGGTCTCTTCAGTGTCTGATTTCTGTCTTGCCACAGGGAGGGTGGTGGTGAGCTCTGCACTGGGCTTGCCCCTTCTCGCTCCGCAGGATAACTGTGTGGGGCCTCCCTATGCTTCATGCACTTCCCCTGTTTAAGTTGCTCAGGAAGCCCCCTCCGGGTGTCAGGTTTGGTTCCAAGTCCGAGTGGCTAGGGCGTTTGGTGCGCACTATTGTTGCGTCTTCTGGGCTTTCCGGGTTGCTCAATTTACTGGGAGCTCCACCGGGGCTCTTTCTCAGGTAGATGATGACTGATCAGATACCCCAGAAGTCTCAGCAAAGAAGCCTACTTGCAATTTGGTAGGCAATGTCTCTCTTGAGCTGCGACTACCCTCTTCCAGCGCTTAAGGCTCTGGCTGCCTGTCGCCAGTGGGGTTGGTCTGCAGCCGGCTATTTCCGATCCATCCTTTGTTCTGTGCGTGGGCCTGAATGTGTCTTATATTCGAGCGTTTTGCGTGTTAGTTATGCCCCAGTCTGGTTTGCTAGTCCGGGATAAATCGTTCTATCCATGCGTGGACCCGATTCTGGCCCCGTTACGCCCGATTCTCGAGAAAAGCCCTGCAGCCTACGTCTCCCGTGGCCCAATTCTTAGCAAGCACTGTCGCGGGCGTGCTCCTCCCTGCCCAATCCCCACTGGTGTCGGACGCAGGCGTTTGCGCTGCTTATCCGTTGGGGGTTATACTGTTGAATTCGTAATCTGTTGGTTTTAATTATTTATTTATTCTTCCTTCCTGTTATGTTGCCCTCTGTGCTTCCAGGGCTTGCCCCATACACAGCTGTGAGAAAGTTCCCCAATTTTAGGGGACCTCTCTTTTTAAGAGTCTCTTCCTGGGACGGGATTCCCTTCCCGTGCCGGGGTTCCCTCCCCTACCTCCTTTGTCTCTATCTTCGTTTTTTAAAATAATTCCTACTTGGTTTTGAAGCCAATGATCTGCTTTGCTGGATGCCTGATGTCCTCTGCCAGCAGTCAGAAGTTATTTTGTGGAATTTACTCCACGTTGAAATATTCTTTTGATGAGGTAGAGAGGGAGAAAGTGTTCTCCTCATCCTATTCCTCCGCCATCTTCCCCCCCTGCCTTTTCTGAATCTATCTGGTACATATTAAAGTTCTCTTTTCAGATACTGTTGAAGCGTAGCTTGAAGGATTATGAGCATTCCCTTGCTTGCATGTGTAATGAGCAGAATTATATGATAGTTTGAACATTCTTTGTCATTGCACTTCTTTGAGATTGAAATGAAAGCTTACCTTTTCAGTCCTGTGTCCTCTGCTGAGTGGTCCAAATTTGCTGGCATATTGAGTGCAGTACTTTAACATCATCATCATTTAGGGTTTGAAATAGCTCAGCTGAAATTCCATCACCTCCACTAGCTTTGTTCTTAGGAATGCTTCCTAAGGCCCACTTGACCTCACACTCCTGGATGTCTGGCTCTAAGTGAGTGAACACAACATCGCTGTTATCTGGGCCATAAAGACCTTTGTTGAACAGTTCTTTGGTATCTCCTTGCTACCTCTTCTTAAAATCTTTTGCTTCTGTTCTGTCCCTATAGTTTCTGTTCTTTATTGTGCCCATCTTTGCATGAACTGTTCCCTTGGTATCTCTAATTTTCTTGAAGAGAACACTAGTTTTTCCCATTCTGTTTTTTTTCCCTCTATTTCTTTGCATTGTTCACTTGAAAATGCTTTCTTATTACTGCTTCCTGTTCGTTGGAAATCTGCATTCAGATTGGTATGTCTTTCCTTTGCCTTTTTGCTTCCCTTCATTCTCAGATATTTGTAACGCCTCCTCAGACAACCATTTAGCCTTTTTCATTTCTTTTTCTTGTGGATGGTTTTGGTTACCACCTCGTAGACCTTGTTCTGAACCTCCATCTTTAGGTTTTTAGGCAGTCTTCCTACCAGATCCTATTCCTTGAAACTATTCCTCACCTCCACTGTATAATCATAAGGAATTTGATTTAGGTCATATCTGAATGGTTTAGTGATTTTCTCTACTTTCTTCAGCTGAAGTCTGTATTTAGCAATAAAGAGCTTATGATCTGAGCAAGAGTGAACTCTGGGTCTTATTTATGCAGACTGTGTAGAGCTTCTCCATCTTCAGCTGCAAGTTATTCCTTTACTTCCTACTTTTCCATTCCAGTCCCCTATTATGAATAAGATATTTTGAGGGGATATTACTTCTAGGCTGTGATGTACATCTTCATAGCACCACTGGACTCTAGCTTCTTTGGCATCAGTGTTTGGAGCATAGACTTGGATTACTGTGATGCTGAATGCTTTGCCTTGAAATGAACTGAGATCATTCTGTCCTTGTGGACACTGCACCCAGTACCTGGAGTTCACACTCATTTTGTTGACTATGAGACTGCTCCATTTCTTATAGTGGATTTTTGCCTATAGATCCAATGGTAATCTCAGTTAAATTCACTCATTCCTGTCCTTGTTAGCTGTCTGATTTCTAAAATGTTGACAGTCAGTCTTGCCATCTCCTGCTTGACCAATTTCCATTGATTCATGGACCTAACATTCAAGGTTCCTATGTAGGACTGTTCTTACAGCACCGGCCTTTACTTTTACCACCAGACACATCCACAGCTAAGCATCATTTTGACTTTGGCCCAGTCTCTTCATTCTTTGTGGAGCTATTTCTGGGCTCTTCCCCAATAGCATATTAGACACCTACTGACCTGTGGGGCTCAGGTATCTCCTCCTGGTATGATCTCCTGGTATCATATCTCTTTGCTTTTTCATGATGTTCATGGGGTTCTCGAGGCAAGGATACTGAAGTGGTTTGCTATTATACTCTCCAGTCGACCACATTTTGTTAGAATTCTCCACCATGACCCATCAGCCTTGGGTGGCCCTGCAAAGCCTGGCCCATAGCTTTAGAGTTACACAAAGCTGTGATCCACGTGATCATTTAGGTTAGCTTTGTGTGACTGTGGTTTTCATTTTTAGAGGATAGGGCATTGTAGGTCTTCTGTCTGCCCTCTGAAGAATGAGTTTAAGAGGCTTGTGGAAGCTTGCTGATGGGAGGGAGTGGCTATGAAGAAACCTGGCTCTTGCTCTATTGGGTGGGGTAATGCTCAGTAAATAAATAAATGAAAATTAGAAAAGCATAAAGAAATATGTTCTTATATCAATATGAGTAAAATCATTAATGACATTCATAGCCATTAGTTTGTTATTGAATATGTCATTAAGGATTTTGAACACAGAAATAAATATGTGAGATGTAGCTAATATGCAGGAGGATGAAACTTCCCTCTGCCTTTCTAGGTTTTTGTGGGTGGTTGAAGAATTAAATTGATGTGAGACAGATTAATAGGATAAAATAAAAGTATAATAACAGAGACATGAGAGAGACCCAGGAAAACTGAATAACTCATCAACATGGCCAAAGCCCACAACCAATGAGAAAAGAAAATTTTAATGTTAGTTGTTTGGGACTTGAAAGGATAGGCAGGCAGTTAGCAGGGAGATGGAAAAGGGAATGTTGGTAAAGGAATGTTTTTTTGTGCCAGGCAGAGTCCCCGGGCTACAGAGTGGACTCTCATCCCTAGGCCCTGCCAAGATTTCGCCACCACACCTTGCTTATAATCTTTGCAGCTGTCTCTGGTCATAGTTCTCTTCAAGGAACAGGACCTTGGTCTAAGTTCTTTCAGGCAGTTAGCCGCAAGTTCAGGTTCCTTTCTGAGTCTTTTGGCCTTGATTATTTTCAGTTAGAATAATCTGTGTATCAAATGAGACATTTTGAGATGGCATGTTTTTCTTTCCCATACTAACTAATAAAGTAAAAACAATTACAGTAAAGAAGAGAAATTTACAAAGTCACTAATCCTAGTTTCCTTTGTATGACATTTACATTTTGAAAGGTACATGTTAACATGTAGAAACACTGTGTTAAATAACAGCCTATGAAGGAAAATCTGATTTACTTTACATTGTTCTTTGGAAAATCAAGGAATGTTTAAATAAAAGTACATTTGCAGTCATTGTTTAGAGCCAATGGCAACAAAGACAAAAGAATGTATTTGTCTTACTCTATTATTTTTTTTAATATTTCTTGCAGCATGTTGTTTCCAATGTTGTGTTAGCATCTATTTATACTAAAAGTAATCAGATATACATATACATATATCCTCTCACTTTGGATTTCCCCACATTGAGGACATCCCAGTGAATTAAGGAGAGCTCCCTGTGCTATACAGTATATCCCCAACAGTTGTCTATTTTATACATAGTATCAATAGTGTGTATGTGTCAGTTCCAATATTCTAACTCCTCCCACCCTAACCCTTTCCCCCTTGGCACCAGACATTTGGTCTCTATATCACTATCTTCATTTCTGCTTTCCAGATAGGGTCACCTGTGCCATTCTTCTCGATCCCACACAAATACATTAATATTCAATCTTTGTTTTTCTCTTTCCAACTCCCTTCTCTGTATGACACTCTCTAGGTTCATCCACCTCTCTAACAATGACACAATTTTGTTCATTTTGGGGACTGAGTAATATTCCACTGGGTTACCCTGGTGGGTCAGTGGTAAAAATCTGGCTGCCAATGCAGGAACTGTGATTTCAAACAATGGGTCAGTTAGGTATCCCGAAGAAAGAAGTGGCAACACACCCCAGTATTCTTACCTGGGAAATCTCATGGACAGAGCATTCTGGCGAGCTACAGTCCTTGGCATTGCAAAAGAATATGTTACAACTTCATGACAAAATAACAAGAACAATATTCCATCGTGTATACATTCCACAGCTTCTTTATACTTGCATCGGTTGATGGACATCTACGTTTCTTCCGTGTGCTGGTTGTTGTAAACAGTCCTGCAGTGAACATTAGAGTGCTTGTCTCTTTTTGAATTATGGGTCTGTGGTCTCTATGGCAGAGTTAATGCTCACCTGTAAGAATGCTTATGCCAGGGAGGACCTCTAGGACTGCTTCCGCCAGTGCCCCCATCCCTGTGGTGAGTCCCAGCTGAGCCGTGCCTCCACAGGAGACTGTCGAACACTTGGAGGTGGGTCTGGTTCAGTCTCCTGTGAAGAAAATGCTCCTTTTGTCTGGGTCTCTGTGCATGTGAGACTTAGTTTGTGCCCTCCAAGAGGGAGTGGTGTGTCTGTTTCCCCTACTTCTGTGGGAGTCCTGTAATCAAACCCCACTGCCCTTCAAGGTCAGATGACCAGGGAATTCCAAGTCCCTTTGTCAGAATCGCAGGCTGGGTTCCTTGATGTGAGGTGCAGAACTTTCACAGTCGTGGGAGAACTTCTTTGGTATTTTTGTTCTCCAGTTACCTACTCAGTGGGTATGGGATTTGAATTCTTTGTGATTGTACCCCTCCTGTTATCTTGTTGCGACTTCCACTTTCCCTTTGAATGTGTGTTCCAGTGTCCTCCTCTTGATAGTTGTTCAATAGCTAGTTGCAGTTATGGTGCAGGAGGGGATGAACAGACATCCTCCTACACAGCCATCTTGAAACAGAAGCCTCTGAAATACAGTTTGGAGTAGTGAGATGACAGGAGAACTGAAGGACACTAGGTCTGCCTCAGGCTGGGTGGAGTGGAACGGCGTGGCTTCTCAACACATGCAGACCAAATGTCTATTTCCAGCTCTGTCACAAGTCTTGTGAACTTGAGAATATTACCAAATTCATAATCTGCAAAGTGAGTCTTCTAAACCCTATTTTGTAAACTGTTGTAATATATTTGATATTTATAAAGCTCTTGCAATAATGGATTTCTAAGAATGACATTTATTCCCCTGATAATTATGACCGCAGACTGTAGTATCAACTATTGAAGATTTTTTTTTTTACTTGCATGAGATATCAGAAATATGTGGCACTTTTGGAGTGAACAAAGTACTGCTTAAACATTAAAACTATATAAAATTTCCCCATTTGTAATTACGTCATTTGAATGTAGAGGAATCTCTCCTGCCTGGATTCTACTCAGAACTTCTAGATTTTGTGTCAAGGATGAAGATCTTCCCTTCCAGCTGTTTTTCATCCATACCACCACCCCCCATTTTCATTAATTTCACCAGCAGCAAAAGTGTAGCCTTCATTTGAAGTTCCCCACATTATGCTTAAAATAGGCAATAGGGCATTTCTGTAACATAGTGGCCTCTGACTCCAGTGTGGAGAGTGCTGTTACAGTGGATATTAGATATCTCTGTTCAAGGAAATACCATCCTGCTTTCTGCAAAACACCCTGGAGGCAGTGGGGTTAAATCTCCAGTTTGTGCACTGTGTTTCCGTATACTGGGGTCAGGAGCACAGAACCCATTGTATTCCTGTCCCAGTTGGAGACTCTCTTTGTTTTACCCACAGTCTCAAAGTAAAAATCAATCTTCCATTCCATTCTTCAGCTTCTCAACTTCAACCCCCTATTTCAGGGTCACACCCCACCCTCAATTCACTCAGCCTCATTTAGCCCACCAACCCACCTAACTTCAGGTTACATCCTCAAGGGAACTGCAGTGTTCCAAAGCGCCCACATTCCTTGCCTCAAAGCATTTACTTCTGACTGCTCTAATCTGAAACCTCCTCTCGTTCTCATCCCTTGTTTCACCTTGTCACGTGTTTAGGTCTCATAGGGTACCTCACCATCTGCTTGATATGGCGGCAACTTTAGACACTTAACTTCTATGGACAGTGGCTCAGGCTTCTTTTGATTTCCATCCCCAGTTCTGCCATGGAGCATTCCAAGGAGTAGATACTCAATTAGTTGCTGGAAATATGAGTCACACTGATAAATTTGTCTACTTAATTACTATTTAATTTCTCTGACAATCTTGAATAAACTAAGGACATACTTTTACTAAAAAGGAGTATTAAAAGAATTTAACAAAACCAAAAACTTACCAAAATTTACTTTTTCTTTTCTTTTTACTTGACCTAAGTTATTTTACCACAGAGTCGCTTCAACTTTGCATGAAAATCCCTCTTCCATTGCTGTGTTTCCTTATTCTAGATCACACAACAATGAAAAGTTTCTAAATTTGCATTATAAAATGTAAAAACTTGAACTGGAACCTGATAAACAGTAATAAATATGTGATCCATATTTCACCAGTGGAACACTGATTCCCTGTTTTTGTCCTAGCAAAGAGAAAGAATTCATTAGAGAAACAGAGCAATTTTAAGTATGAGTTTTATGAAGCAGAGCAAAATTACACTCCTGAGAAGGATGAGAGCAGGCTGTCTAGAAACCAGGAGCGGTCCTGCCATGGGGTAGGGTCATGTGTGTCCTGTGTCATTTGACTGAGAATTTGATGGACAGCTTTAGGTCATATAACTTTTCTCCTAGTGTGCAGGCAGTTACCCATAAGTACCCAAGCAGAATCCATGGTGTGGGAGGGAAGACAGAAACCACAGTGCTATTTTTATACATATGGCATCATGAACCCTGGGTTACATTAGTCACCTTTTAGGTCTTGGTGCACCTGTGCCACCCCGTGCTGGCACTTTGTCTTGCTTGGTCCTGACATGGCTGGAAACCTCGTGCTGGTCATTGGCCAGAACAGGGAGCCCCTCTGGGTGTGCTCTGACCACCAGAGTTCAGGTGGGGAAGAGGAAGACAAAGCATCCCTGGCTGCTAACCTGGCTCAAGTCTTAAACTCCCAGTTAGATTCTGAACAGGGACCAGGCATCGTTCCCATGGGAAATGGTTGGGAGTTTGCCATGTGATAGCTGTCTCCCAGCTGAGGGCTGACTCTCTATATAGTTTTCCTTTCTGCCCGAGAGAATGTCTGAGCAAGGATCATATAAATGTCCTTCTGGGTTAATTAAAACGTCATAGATGTCTAAACTTGTCTAGATATTTTTTTGGATCATCTGAGAATTTTCCTTAATCTTGTTTTATCCAACTGAGATCTTGAATGGAGAGGGGAACTCAGAATGTTATGGAAGTCTGGTGGGCCCTATGACTTCCTGAGGTGGTTAGAGTTAAAGGAATTCTGGAACCCCAGGTTAGAGGGCAAAACATTGGAGAAGGGGGCCGGGAACAGTGGTGCTCAATGCTGAGCATAGTGAAGAAGAGGTCTCTGGTCCAGGAGGCTCCTTCTTTTGCCCAAAGAGTTCCTGTGAACAGGGCTCAGTGGCCCGCTCATGCTTAGTATCATCGGGAGAAGGGAAAGGACTTTTATGGGCAAATTAAGCATTGCCAAGCCAGCAGAGTCTCCCTGGCAAGTCTTTCAAAGTTCAGAGTTTTTCCTAACGGCAAGGAAGTCTTGGATATAAGGAACCTCACTGGAATCCTAAGGACAAGTCTTCAGCAATGGACATTCAGTTACCCATCTGAAAAGGAAATGACGAATAATCAAAAGGGGCTTCAGGTGTCACTGAAGTCCCATATGTTCTTTTCATGTCTGTGGCATCCCTCTTCTGTGATCTTGCTGGGCAGAATGTGGTTTAGTTCTCAACCCAGGGGCCATTGTGTCTTCCTTGAGTAAGTAGAAGTGTTAGGAGATTGCTGTTGTTGTTCAGTCTCTAAGTCATGTCTGACTTATTGTGGCCCCATTGAATGTAGCCCTCCAGGATCCCCTGTCCATGGGATTCTCTGGGCAGGAATACTGGAGTGCGTTGCCATTCCCTTCTCCAGGGGAACTTCCCAATCCAAGGATTGAACCTGGGGTCCTGCCATATCAGGTAGATTCTTTACTGTCTGAGGCACCAGGGCAGCCATATTTCAGAAGGTAGCCTGAAAATTTTTAGCTCAGTTTCTTTTTCTTTTTTTTTCCATTCTCTCCCTATCCTGTAGACACACTCAGCTTGAATTTTCTAAACACAAAGTAGAGGCATTCATGGCATACAGTGTCTGTATTTGTACACCCAAAGGCAAAGATACTGGGAGTCTAGGTGCAGAGAAATGCAGAAGAAAGTGCATTCTTTCATTTCCATTCTAGCCCTGTGAGTCAGTTTAACAGGCCATAGTTTAAAATTTTAAATGAGGTGGCATGGAGACCTCCTCTACCTGAAACCTATCACATCAGGTTTTGACTCAAATCCACATGGCCAGGACTCCAAACCCCCAAAATCAAGTTTGGGACTTGAACCATGGTCTTTTAATTAGAATCACTCACCCGATATCTGGACTTCAGATGGCTCAGGTTGTTTGTGTCTCATCACAGAAGGAATTCAGCCAGAGGCAAAGTGTTAGGCAAGAAATAGATTTATTTATATAGGATGCATGTAAGTGATGCATGCAGGCAGGTGACAGAGCTCTGCCTGGAGGAGTAATTCAAATACACTCTATAGTCAATGAAAAGTGGAGGACTAGGAAAGACGGCCTTCTCTAGGTAGAGCTCAGAAAGCTGTGACTGGATATTGAGGCCTTCTGATGGCTGGCTGCACCTGTCCTCAGTCAGGCTCCTAGGAAGACCTGTATTTCCTTCCTCTCTTCACTATTACTGCCCTCTCTCCAGGTCCTCACACTGACTTCCCATCTCCTAATGAGACCTGTCCTCTCATGCTAGAGCTTTAAATTCCCTGAGACCACCTCAGAGGATGTGAGGGCTGCCAACATTTGGTCACTCATGGCTGACACTAGGGGAGGGATTCTATAACAGTGGTATAGTGTGAGTGATTCCTTTAGTCCTCATGGTCCTCTCCTTGACTCTTGGCATGACCTGGAGTTCCTCCTGAGGTTGACCCCTGAGCCCCAGCGCCTCACCTCCTGAGATGCTCTAAAAGGAAATGTGTGTGATGCATCATGCCTGCATTCTGAAATTTGCCAGTGCAACGTGTAGAGAGGCAGGGCTGGATACTAGGTGCAGTCCCTTTATCCTCATTTGGAGTCACTAGTTTTCCACTCTGTACTGAAGTGAGACTTCTCCCAGTAGTCCAAGGCTCTCACCTCCCTGAGACCTCTCCAGCAGAAAGAGAAGCACTTCAGCCAGAAAGTTTTCTCCTGGGTCTCATAGGACTGACATCAGGGGTGGGCCTCCAGTCTCCCCCATTCTGGGCTGAGTGGTCCTCTTGCCCCTCGTTCAGGGATCTCATCCTCACACCTGACCAGACCCAGACTGCAGCCTCCACTCACCTGAGGCTGTGCTCCTCAGAACAAAGGCATTACTTTCTTGGAAGTTCTGGATTGGAAGACAGGAGGAACCAGAGGTGTGCAAACCTATTGGGGCCTTCTGAGGAGAACATTCTAGAGCTCCACTCTCTTCTGGAGTCAGCGGTCCCCCAGTCTTAGATCAGGTTTCTTACCTTGTCTTCTGGTAGCATATGGGAATCCACCCTCTCTACTGGCTGAATCAGCTGGGCTGTGGCCAACGTGTTAACGTACTTGAGACAACGGACTGGGAAGTGAGAGAGCTACTCCCTGGCTACCCTTGCCTGCTCCTCTGTGCCGTCCCCTTGCTATGGGGGAGTCCACTCATCAGCACCCAGTGTCCTCACTGTAAATCCTATGAAGGCCTCTTAGGATCTCCTACTTGGGCAGAACTGGAGCTGTTGTGCAGAGTAAGGCGCTCAGTTCCCTGAAAACCCTCCACCCTTGCCCTGCAAGAAAGGAAGGCAGAACTCAGACAGATTGCTCTCCCCATGATCACACAAGGCAAGAAGCAGGATATAGTTTGTGGACCCCTACTGTTCTAAAATCTTCCCCTTGATAGCTGTCAGAGGCTGGGACTCTTCCATCCATTGACCTGAGGACACAGCACTTAAGCTAAGGCTTTTATGTCCCTGAGAATCAGGAAGGATAAATGAGGGCATATTGATCTTTTCAGGGTATCTGACATTGCATGTGTTCATGACCACCTTGTCCCTGAGTAGTTTTGTCTTCTTTCATACCATTCACTTACCAGCTTTTTTAAAACTTTATTCCGAAGCAGTTCTTTGGGACAGGGCCCTATGTATTCAACGAGAAACATTGTTTGGAGTGTTCAGAGGAAAAATGAATGAAAAGACATGATGTCTGGCTTAGGCTGAGAGAAGTGGCACATTGTGGGCTGTCCACTAATCCAGATCGGGAGACTAGTCCTAGGAAGGTCACTTCATCAGTTTGTGAACTTGAGAAATTGGCAAGTTATCCACCCACAAATGGAGTCTGCTAAATCTGATCCTGCATGGATGCTGGAATGCATGTACTACATATAAAGAAGTGGCATACTGATGAAGACGTATTGGTTTGTAATAAGTGGAAGGTATGATTACTGTGAACCTTTCAAATACCACCTTCCCATCTGAGTTTATTTTTAATCCAGGAGAGATTAGAGAATATGCAGTGAATTAGGATAAAACAAACAAATATTCTTAAAGGAGCTAAATAAGTCAAAGTATTTTTATTTTTACTAAAAAGGAGTTCAAAAGAAATAAGTAAAACCACAAGTTAAAGACTTTTTACTCTATTCTTTTCTTTATTTCTTTTGTTTCTCAATAATTTCTGTGGTCTTCTTTCTCATTAGCATGAAAATCACTCTTGCAGTGCTATGTTACCAACTTGCAGATCAGAAAGACAATATAGATGGCTCCTGAACTTCTTTCATATCTACCAAAACTGTACCTTTAAAACTTTTAAAACAGCAGTGAATATAACAGCAGTATCATTACCAAATTAACACTCTGAAGAAAAACAACCTCTTGAAGTAAAAATATTTGAAAAAAGAGAGAAATATATAATATGTAGAAGTTAATCGTGTAAAACAGAGAAATGTGATCTAACCCCTAATACCACACACTCTTTAAAAGCTTGACTGGCCTTCAAGTAACATTCTCTTCTAATGTCATGTTATCTTGTTTGCATTGTGAACAATATACTCAGTACTTTCAGTGTGTTTTACAAATACCCAAACTTTTAACACATTAAAACAGCTAGAAACTATGATTTATATAATTCATACATTAGAATTCTGAAGCACAATAAACCTTATTCAGAGTAAGAACATTTGAAAATACTAAAACATCTTTCACCTCTTCTCCTTTCTACTTTAAATCATCATTCACTATATATTTCTCATATGGATAAAAGAAAACCAGATATATATTTTGTTAAACTAGACCTAAACTCACTTACCATTTAAAACTGTAACAAGGGTTTTGTTCCCTCCACCCCTACTGCTCTGCAGTATTTAGGATCTTGAGTGCTCTCTTCCAATACAAAGGGAACAAAGTGCCCTCCCCATCTCCAGATGTGGGAGGAGCTGCGCGACTTGGCCCTGGAAGGGGCACTGGCCTCAGCCATTGTTGGAGCCTTGGCCGGATCTCTCAGCCCTGCTCTCTCCGCCTGATCGCTCAGAGCCTCATCACAGAGTTCTGGGAAGGAACTAGGGACCCTACCGTGGAACCTGGCTTGAACCTCCAGTACCTTCATCTTACTGGTCTCAGCACAAGCTCTCGGGCCCCACAGGAACTCGTAGCGGGGAGGATCACTATTGGACACCTGGCGGTAGTCCAGATACTCCTTCTGCACCAGATCTTTGGTGATGAGCCTTCTGGGCTCCCCAAAGATCCAGTGCCTCCTCCCAGCATAGATCCCCAACGTACTGAGGAATTCCCAGATCTCCTCGGTGGCACGGTTACCATTCATGAAGATGATCCTCAGGAGCACCATCAGGAGACCAGTCTTGGGCGGCCCCCCCTCACCACTCGGACAGTCGTTTCCCCCGAGGTTGAGCTTGCTGATGAGGGTGTAGGCGTTCCGGCTACGGTCGACTTCCTTCATCTCCAGGCCAAAGACCAGCTCCACATGCTCACGGGGCTGTACTAAGGATCTCGGGGAAATGCTGCCTGTACTTCCTGCTCACGATTTTCATCAGGGCATTCTGCGTGATGGGCTCCTTCTTGGTGTACTTCTCCAGCAGGAACTCCACCAGTATCCTGGCCTTCCTGGCCAGAGGATCTTTGCGAGTGATCAGGGGATGCCTGGGAGGCACCTGCACTTTCCTCCTCTAGGCCCTGGGCACCTTCATCAGATCCTGCACAGGAAGGCCCTGCATCAGGAGAGCTAGGGGCCATGGCTCCCCGAAGCTCCGGGTGATCACCAGCAGCAGGGGAGCTCGGGGAGAACCCTGAAGGGTACAAGAGAGGAAGGAGGGGCACTCCTCATTTGAGGCTGCAGCAGCAGCTAGCGTGGGCTTCTCTAGTGTCTCCGCAGACCTGGTGGCTTTTCCCGCAGGCATGGGACTTGTTCTTGTGCCTCCGAGGCATGCTGACAGCAGGTCAGGGACTGCAGGTGGGAGTGTGGACAGGAAAGCAGGCAAGGAGGGCACCTGAAGGAGGGACAAGGACATGCTGTGAGAACCTTCAGCGAGGAGAGTCCTCCCTGGCTTGAATGGAAGACACCTCTGAGGGGTCCTCGAGGTCAGTGCTCTAGGATCCACAGGGCTGCTGTTCTGATCAGCCTTTCCCCTGAGACCTCTGAGTAACAAGGGAGAGTGCGCCCTGGGGCGCATCAGAGTCCTGCCTGGGCGTTAGAAGGGGCGGGGGAGAGGGGCCTGGCAGGGGAGGCAGGTCCTCTCAGCTGACATTCAGAGTCAGGATGAAAATTGTTGCGAGACACCCCCATATCCAACGCCCCCTCTCCTTTACCCAGCCCATTCCCTCTCCTCTCTGAAATTGACGCTGCCACCCCCAGACGAGGAGAGGAGGGCGTAGTCAGCCTCCCATGGAGGGTCCCAGGTCCTTCCCTTCTGATGTCTCGTGGTTGCCCCTTCACAACCAGGCTCCAAGCTCCCCTCTCAGACCGCCACCCCACTTTCCAATGTTTGGCCAGGAGGAAATGGTGATCACAGGGGAGGGTACTGACTTGTCCGTTTGTCAGAGAGGCTGGTCCTCATCCTGACTCTTCCCGAACCCTGACATCCTCTCTCTAATGACCTGCTGCCAGCCCCTCAGACCCAAGTCCCTTCTTCGAGTGTCCTGCGTCCGAAGTCACAGTGAGGTACTGCGACCCTCAGCCTTTAGAGGTGCCCGGATGATCCACAGCCAAATCACCATGAGTGGGGGTTTATACATGGCTGCCGTTATGGTGTATGAAGACCCTCATTCCCCCAAGGGTCTCTTCTTCACTCCAGAGGCCTCGTAGCTCTCCCTCTGCTGAGCAGAGCTGGGGTCCAGCAGAGCCTGACCGAGGCATTCTTTCCCGAGACACCTAAGGGTTAGTGGACGGTCTTGGGGCCTAAGAGCTAGGCTGGATCCTCTGGTCTGGAGTGCAGGGCTAGAGAGGGCAGAGGCTGTGCTCCCCCTCTTTTCAGAGGGAAAAGGGATTCGGGGTGCAGAGACACGTCCCTGCACTCATAACTCACGTCACGTTCGATCTTGACACCCGATGACACTTGGGACTGATCCCTCTGGCCACCATCAATGGCAGCTCTCAGAGATAGCGGCACTGTCAAGCATGGCATCACTCCCCCAGCGTGCTTAGGAGGACGTCACTTCCTGTCATGCGCATCTGGGCTCCAGGAGGACAGCAGGGGCGGGACCTGGACAGGCGAGGTTCCGGGGGAGCTTCTCCCAGGACTGGCATGTGGACTTTCCCTTGACTCTTAAGGGGTCCTGGGACGTCCCTATCCTGAACTGTCAGCTGGCTCACTCCATGCCTCTCACTTGTGTCAGCACCCGCAGCAGGGAGAACTGGGGAGCCCACACCTAATAGCCATCCTCGAGCCTATGAGCCCAACAGCGAAGGCTCTCTGGGCTCCCTCTTCTGTAGTAAGCTATGCTCTGTCCTCCATGCCTTCTCTTAACCCCTGTAGATGCTGGGCTACGTCCCATCTGCTGATCCGAGGACAAGGCCTCATATCGAAGATGTGAAGACCCAAGTCTCCTGGTATGAAGTGCACATACATCTCATCTCACCATTTCTACCTGAGGCTTCCTGGAAATGGCTGCTACAGGTAAGATGAGCTGAGAGGGAAGGATGAGAGATTGTATTCTGAGGTGTGGAGCCCTCACATCTCACTCAGAAACTTCATTCATATTGACTGCTCACAGGGTTTGGAAATCCTTCCCTTCTGGTATAAGTCCACCCCTGTCCCCAGCCATGCTCATAGAATTCCAGAAGAGTAAGTGAAGGGGGCTCCTTAGCCTGACAGTTCTCACTGTGGGCTCTCAGTCGACTGCAGGGTTATTGCTCAAAAGTTCTCAGATTAAGTTCTGTCGTTTTGTACAATTACTGTGATACTAACTTTTCTCTTTTAGTCCCTGGGTGATAGTCTATTAAGGTGATCATTTCAAAGGGCCAGTTCTCATCTACTAGCATTCCCTGGTGGCTCAGACAGTAAAGAATCCGCCTGTGGTGCGGGAGACCTGGATTCAATCCGTGGGTTGGGAAGACCCCCTGGAGGAAGGCATGACAACCCACTCTAGTTAGTATTCTTGCCTGGAGTTTCATCTTAGACAGAGGAGCCTGGTGGGCTACAGTCCATGGGGTTGCAAAGAGTTGGACACAACTGAGTTACTAAACACACAGACAACAAACTTGTGCTGATTATTTTATCATCTGGGCTTACTGCCACATCCAAGCCAAACTTTGGTGCCCCATGGTCCTGGCATGGGCCCTCGGAGATGCTGCCTCAGATTCCTTCAGTGAAGCAGTGGAGATTCATGATCCCAGGGCAGAGTAGAAGAATCCAGGGCTCAAGTTAAAAGCCTCTTCCAGCTGATCCTGTTGTCTGCTTCCCTTGCAGGCTGCACACATGTGCCAGTCTCTTAAGTACTCTGCGACCTGGGCACACATAGGGTCAAGTTCAGTGGAGATTTACTGTCCATCAGGGATTATTCAATTTTATGTTTTCACTTTTGTTAATAGTTTCCTTTATTCCTTCCATAAGATTTCCATGGTTACTTCTGGGTACAAAAACAGCAGACCGCGTTTCATTGTGGTCTCAGCTACACTGAATGTGGTACTAAATCTGTAAGGAGTTTCAGAAAATTGACAGTCTTACAATATCTGTCCATCATGAATATACATAATATACTATGCTGTTTGAGCCTTCTTTTTCCTAAGACTCTCAGAAAACTCTTCCTCTTGCCTCCATTAAGACTGTATACATTTTTCTAAAGTTTCTTTGTAGGTAAATTATTTCTATGATTGCTTTTGATGATGGTGTATTTTCTGTTACTTGGTGTAAGGAATTGTTCATTCTTCCAGACCAACTGGATGATTTTGCTGTCGTGATCTTTTTTTTTTTTTTTCCCGATTTTTGAAGTCTCTTATATGTTTGAATATTTCCTGTCCTATTTTCTAAGAATTTTAATTCGAGAATCAGATTATTACTGTGATCTTTTGCTTTTCATTACTTCCGACTTTTATTTATTTGGCCTTGTTGTATATAATTCTAGTGGCTATGTGGAATTCTACAGAATTTTTCTAGTTTTTAAATGCATAGATTTTTTAACAATTATTTTTAATTAGAAGATAATTAAATGGTGTGTGAGGTTCTCTTGTATGAAGCAGCGATCAGTATATATATATCCCCTCCCTCATGAACCTCCCTCCCACCTCCGACCTCACCCCTTGAGGTCGTCACAGAGCTGATCCTTATGTCACCCAGCAACTTCCCCCACATGCCTGTTGTCCACATGGTAGTGCATATTTGTCCATGCCACTCTCTCAATTCGTCTCACTGTCTGCCCCTGATGCGTCCACATGCCCGTTCTCTAGGTCTGTGTCTCCATTCTTGCCCTGCAAATACATTGGTAACTACCCTCTTGTGGCCTTTCTTTCTCATTCTCTTAATGCTATATTTTGCAGATAGAAGTTATAAATATTAACAAGGTTCCACTTATTATTTTCTTTCATGGACTGTGCTTTTGGTGTTGTGCCTAAACTGTCATTACCAAACTCAAGTTTTGCTCCCATGTAATCTTCTAGATTTTTTTGCTTATTCCATATGGCATGTGGAATCCCGGTGCCTCACCAGTGTTCAAACCTCTTTCCCGAGCAGTAGAAGTGTTGAGTCTTAAGCACTGGACTGCCAGAGATGTCCCTGCAATTTTTTTCAAATTGTGAGTTTTTTGTTTATGTCTGTGATTCCTTTTTAGTTAATTATTTTGAAAGGTTTAGAGTTTGTATGTGTCTAGTTATCCCAGGACTGTAAGTTTAAAAGATCGTCCTTTTCCATTGAATTGCCTTTGTGCCTTTGTTAAAGGTTGGTTGAGTGTTCGGGGTGTCTGTTTCTAGATTTTCTGTTCTGTGCCATTGATCTGTCTGTTATTCTGTTAACAGCATACCGTCTTGAGTAGCGTGGCCTTAAAGTAAGTTTTGAAATCCAGTAATATCAATTCTTGACCTTGATCTTTAATATTGACTTCAGTGGGTATTATGGATCATTTCACTTTTGACATAAAATTTAAATTGTTGGCTGCTATCGACAAACTAACTTGCTTGAATTTTGAACAGAATCACATTAAGTATCTACGCTAAGTTGGAAATAAGTGACATCTCAACAATATAGCATCTCCCTATCAATGTCCATGGCGTGTCTATTTATTTAGATCTTCTTTAATTTTTTTCAGTGCATTTTATGAGTTTTTCTCATGTAGATCTTACACATACTTTTTAAAGAATTTTTTCTAATATATTTTGGTGCTAATGTAAATGGTGTTTTTATTGCAAGTTCCATCTCTTTATTGGAAAAGAGTTGACTATTATATATTAGACTTCTTAATATATTAATTGTATACTAATTATATATTGATCCTATATTAACCTTTTTAACCTATACTCCTGGGTTATTAATGCCAGGAGTTTTCTTACTGATGATTATAATTCCATTTTTTCCTTCCAAATATCTGTATCTTTTGCTTCCTTCTCTTATCTCATTGCATTGGCTAGGCCTTTCAGTACAGTGTTGAATAGGCATGGTGAGAAGGGATATCCTCACCTTGTTCCTCACCTTAGTGTGACAGCATCTGTCTTCTCACTCTGAAGTATGATGTTTTACCTGTATTTCTTTTCAGATGTTGTATGTGAAGCTGAGAAAATGCCTGTCTGTATCTAGTTTGCTGAGAATTCTGATGATGAATTGGTGTTGAATTTTATCAGATGATTTTTTTTTTTTTTCTTTCATCTGTTGATCTGATCTTGTGATTATTTTCCTTAGGCTACTGTTATTATGATTTATGACTACTGATTTTCAAATGTTACATGTCTGATGTGTATTGTACTTAGATATAGTATGTAATTCCTTCTATGGATTGTTAGGTTTCTTTTCTTATATTTTGTTGGGGATTTTGCTTCTATGTTAGTGAGAGGTATTTGTGTGCAATTTTTTTCTTTCAATTTCTTTATCTGATTTTGATGTTCAAGTATAATACTCACCTCACAGAAAGGAAGTAGGAGGTATTCATTTTGTTTCTATTTTCTGGGAGATATTGTAGAGAATTGTTATCATTTCTTCCTTAAATTTTTGATAGAATTCATCAGTGGCAACATCTGGGTCTGTTACTGTCTTTATTGAAACTTATTAGTTATAGGTTAAATTTCTTTAATAGATACAGACCTATTCAGAGTATCTATTTTTCTTTGTGAAAGTGGTGCTAAGTTATACCTTCAAGCAGTTTCTCAATTGAACCTTTAATTTTTGTAGGCACAGAGTTGTTTATAATATTCACTCCTTATTCTTTTAATGTCCATGGAATCAGTAGTAATGGCCCTTCCTTCGTTTCTACTATTAGCAATTTAATTTGTGTTTTCTCTCTTTTTTTCTTGTTTAGCCTGGGGAGGATTTTATCTTCTTTTTATTTTGGATCTTTAAAGAAACTTCTTTGCGTTTTGTTCTTTTTCTGCCTTACCTTCCTTGTTTCAGTGTCATTGGTTGCCGCTTTGATTTATTCTTCCTCTGCTTTTTCTTTTCTTTTACAAGTTTACTAATATAGAAGCATAAGTTATTAATTGTAGGTTTTCTTTGTTAGCAGTTGTTTTCTTTTACCACTCATATTAGCATCGTATAGATTTCTCTGTCCCTTTACTTTTAATCTATTCATGTCTTTGAATTTAGAGTGGGTTTCTTATAGACCCCATGTGCTTAGTTAGTCATATACAACTCTTTGCAAGTCCATGGACCATAGCCTGCCAGACTCCTCAGTCCATGGGGATTCTACAGGCAAGAGTACTGGAATGGGCTGCCATGCCGTACTCCAGGGAATCTTCCCAACCCAGGTATCGAACCTTGGTCTCTTGCAATGTGTGTGGATTCTGTACGATCTGAGCCTCCAGGAAAACCCAAAATAAAGATGGACAGCAAGGGCTAGGTATACTTTATTGTATCAATTTCTTTTCATCATTCTCTACCCTTCAATTTGTATATTTATACCATTCACATTAAAAGTGATTATGCAGAGTTTGTTTCAATTCATTTCAGTTCAGTCACTCAGTCGTGTCCAACTCTTTGTGACCTCATGAATTGCAGCACACCAGGCCTGCCTGTCCATCACCAACTCCCAGAGTTCACTCAGACTCACGTCCACTGAATCAGTGATGGCATCCACCCATCTCATCCTCTGTTGTCCCCTTTTCCTCCTGCCCCCAATCCCTCCCAGCATCAAAGTCTTTTCCTATGAGTCGGCTCTTCACGTGAGGTGGCCAAAGTACTGGAGTTTCAGCTTAACATCATTCCTTCCAAAGAAATCCCAGGGCTGATCTCCTTCAGAATGGATTGGTTGAATCTCCTTTTTCTATTCATTGAATTTATTCTTTGTTGTTGTTGTTGCTGTTAATATTCTGCTGTTTTTCTGCCTTGTCTACTTTTGAATGAAGGTTTAACATTATTTCATTTTCTCTCCTCTTGGGAGATCAGTTATATGTTTAAATTTTTTTTACTGCTTTTTGTAGAGTTTGTGTGATTCATTTACAACTCATTCAAATTCTCTTTTAAATAACACCATCCTACTTCATGGTTGGTGCAAGTATCTTGTTTCCCAGTTCCTCCTCTCCTGGCCTTTCAACCATTTCTGCCATTTTTCTTTTATCCATAAGGTATAATCACTAGATGCATTGTTGGTTTACTATTATTGTCAATAAATAGTTATCTTTTGATCAATTGAAGGTAATACAAAAGTTTAGTTTAACTTCATTTATCCTTTCTGTAACACTGTTCCTTTCTTTACACGGACCAGAGTTTCTGACCTATATAGTTTTCCTTTTCCCAGAAGAATTTCTTTTACCATTTCTTGCAGAGTAGTTCTGCTAGATTTCCATCAGTTTTTGTTTGTTATATAAAGTCTTTGTTTTTCATTATTGTTGAAGTATTTTTCCCACTTGCTACTAAATTCTAGGTTGGTAGTTGTGTTTTTATTTTCTTTCAATGAATTGAAACTTTAATTCTAGTCTTTTCTTTTTAGCATGGTTCATGAAGAGAAATCTTAAGTAATTGTTACTCTTGTTCTTTTTTTTTTCTTCACTAGTGTTCCTCCAAGAATTATGTTTCCTTTTGGTTTTCTGAAGTTTGAGTGTGATATGCCAAAGTTTAGATTTTTTTTTCTGTTTATTCTGCTTGGCATCTCTGACCTTCCTAGATGCCATCCAACCATCTCATCCTCTGTCATCCCCTTTTCCTCATGCGCTCAATTTTTGCCAGTCTCAGGGTCTTTTCAAAAGAGTCAATTCTTTGCATCAAATAGCCAAAGTATTGGAGTTTCAGCTTCAACATCAGTCCTAATGAATATTAAGGACTGATTTCCTTTAGGATGGACTGGTTAGACCTCCTTGCAGTCCAAGAGACTCTCAAGAGTCTTCTCCAACACCACAGTTCAAAAGCATCAATTCTTCGGTGCTCAGCTTTCTTTACAGTCCAACTCTCACAGCCACACATGACTAGTGAAAAAGGCATAGCCTTGACTAGATGGACCTTTGTTGGCAAGTAGCATCTCTGCTTTTTAATATGTTGTCTAGGTTGGTCATACCTTTTCTTCCAAGGAGTAAGCATCTTTTAATTTCATGGCTGCACTCACTATCTGCAGTGATTTTGAAGCCCCCAAAAATAAAGTCTGACACTGTTTCCACTGTTTCCCCATCTATTTGACATGAAGTGATGGGACAGGATGCCATGATCTTAGTTTTCTGAATGTTGAGTTTTAAGCCAACTTAAAACTCCAATGGCGCCTTCACCATTGGAAATTCTGTGTCTACCAGGCCCAAGGACAGTGTCAATTGCCACCCAAGTGTTCTTTGAGTATGCACAGCCTGGGCATACTCCTTGCAGGTCTTAATTGAGGGGAGCCATGACACAGTGAGCTGACTGAGATCTTGCCTTGTGGGTCATGGAAAGAGAACAAAGCAGAGACTGACAACAAGCAAGTTTTCATGGGAGAGATGGAACAAAAGTCAGGGGTCTCAAGCTGACAGTTTGGGCAAGACCACTGGAGTTCATCATGGCAGCAATCCTAGTCATGGTACCAAATATGTCACTGATGAAAAGAGATTTCCGCAGTTCTCACTGTTGCAAAGAAAAGGAAGGACTATGGACTAGTGCACATCAGGGAACTTGTCTGATGAAGGTCACTTTATCAGTCTTGTGAACTTGAGACAATTGCAAGTTATCCATCTATAAATGGAGTCTGCTAAATCCTATCCTGCATGAATGCTGGAATGCATGTACTACATATAAAGCAGAGTCATACTGATTAAGAAACACTGGTCTTTCATTTAATAGAAGTTATGATTCAGTGTGTTTTACATATACCTAACCTGTGGCTTTCAAAACTTTAAAACAGCAAACAATGAGATTTGTATGATTAATACATTTGTATTCTGAAGCACAATAAACCTTATGAAAAGTAATTAACATTTGAAAACATTAAACTCCTTCCTCAACTCCTTAATCTAATTTAAATCAACTTTCAGTAGATATTTCTCCTATGGATAAAGGCCAAACATATATATTTTGTCAAAATGAGTTGTACCTAAACACCCTTACTACATAAAACTGTGAAGAACATACAACTTTTGTTCCCTCCAAACTGCTACTCTCTACTATTTAGGAGCTTGACAGCTCTGTTCCAACACAAATGGGTAGAAAGTGTCCGGGCCTCCTTCCTTACATGAGGGGGAGATGTATGACTTGGCCCTGGAAGGGTCACTGGCTTCAGCCATTGTTGGAGCCTGGCCTCGCCTCTCAGCCCTTCTCTCTCCGCCTGATCTCTCACAGCCTCCTCCTAGAGGTCTGGGAAGGAAGTAGGGACCTATCGTGGATCTTGCCCAGCACCTCAAACACCTTCATCTTATTGATCACAACACAAGCTCTCAGGCCCCACAGGAACTTGTAGTACGGAGGATTACCATTGGGCACCCGTCGGTACTTCAAGTACTTCTGCACCAGATCTTTGGTGATGAGCCTTCTGGGCTCCCCAAAGATCCAGTGCCTCCTCCCAGCATAGACCCCCAACATACTGAAGAATTCCCAGACCTCCTCCCCGGTGGTGAGTTTACCCTTCATGAAGATAATGCCCAGGAACACAATGAGGAAACCGGACTTGGGCAGACCCTCCTCATCATTCAGACCTTCATCTCTGCCAAGGTTGAGCTTGTTGAGGAGGATGTAGATGTTCCTGCTACCGTTGATTTCCATTAGCTCCAGGCCAAATACCAGCTCCATGTGCTTAGAGGCTCTCCTGAGGATCTCAGGGAAGTGCTGCCTATACTTCCTGCCAATGACCTTCAGCAGGGCATACTGCGAGATTGCTTCTTCCTTGGTGTTCTTCTCCAGCAGGAACTCCACCAGCAAGCTGGCTTTCCTGGTCAGAGGATCTTTGCGAGGGCTCTGAGTGGCAAGGGGTGCCTTGGAGGCATCTGCACTTTCCTCCTCTGGGCCCTGGGCACCTTCATCAGATCCTGTGCAGGGAGGCCCTGCACCGGCAGAGCTAGGGGCCATGGCTCCCTGAAGCTCCTGGTGATCTCCAGTAGCAGGGCAGCTCAGGGGAGAAGCCTGAGGGACAGACGAGGGGGGAGGAGGGGCACTCCTCTTTGGGGGCTGCAGCAGCACTGGTCTGGGCTTCCTGGGGATACTTAGTGTCCCCCTGGACCTAGTGGAATTTCACTCAGGCATGGTACTTGTTCTTGTGCGTGTGAGGCACGGTGACACAAGTTATGGATCACAGGAGCATGCGGGCAGGGTGGCAGGCAAGGAGGGCCCCTAGAGGAAGGACAAGCACATGTTGTGAGCAACTGCAGTGAGGAGATTTCTCCCTGGCTTGAACTCAAGCTGCCTCTGAGGGGTCCTTGAGGCCAGTGCTCTAGGACCCACAGGTCTCGTGTTCTCCTGGTGAGCCCGTCCCTTGAGACTGTTGAGTAGGAAGTGAGAGTGATCACTGGGGCGCAGCCAAACAGCCCTGTCTGGGGGTTAGAAGGAGGCCTGTGGGAGCTGGCAGAGGAGGGAGGTCCTTTCAATTCACATTTCCGAATCATGATGAAAACTTGGGCAAGACTCACTCATATCCCCCCTGCCCCCAATGCCACCCACCTTGTTCCCTCTCTTGCTTTGAAGTTGATGCTACAACCTTTCCTGTCACCCCAGAATATGAGAAGATGGAATGTTCAGGCCCCCAGTGAAGGGAGCCGGGACCCGCCCTTCTGCTGTCTAGAGGCTGCCCCTTCACAACCATGCTGCAACCTCCCCTGACAACCACCGCCTCTGGCCCTGTGTTTGGCTGGGAGGAAGTGCTGGTCACACGGGAGCGTCCTGAGTTGGGTGTGTGATGTGGAGGATGTTCATTACGCTGACTCCTCCTGAGCTCTAACATCCTCCCTCTGCTGAACTGCTGCCAGACCTTCAGAACAAGGTCCCTACTTCCCCCGATTATCCCATGTGGGTGATTGCAGTCAGGGAGCCCCCTCTGGCTTTAGAACTGTCCAGATGCTAACCGGTTGCTCTCTGGCCACGTCACGCTGGGTAAGCGGTTAGGCGTGGCCACCAGCCTGGGGTGTGGAGACACTCATTCCCCCGCGGGTTCCTCTTTCACTCCACAGAATCCCAGACTTCCCTCTGCTGAACAGAGCCAGGATCCACCAATCCCGCACCCAGATCCACCACCCCTGAACCCAGGTTATGTTCCGTGAATCTGTGTGCATAGCCGATGGACACTGCACCTAAAAGCCAGGCCCAAGACTCCAGGCATAGAGGAGCTGCGGGATTGCCGGGGGTCTGTGAAGTCCCCTCTATTTAGATGGAAAAGATGTTGGGAGTGCCAGAGTGTATCTTTGTAACTATCCAGTGCACTTGTAATCCATGTCACCTTTGACTTGGAACCCTGATGAGACCTCAGACTCCTCCCTCTGGGCACAGCTACAACAGCACTCAAAGACAGCAGCCCTCTCCAAAGATGGCATCGCATCCCAGCATGGATAGGGAGCTGTCACTTCCTATCATGTGCATCTGGGCCCCAGGAGGACAGCAGGGGCGGGGCCTGGGTGGGCAGGGTTCTGGGGGAGTTTCCAGCAGGAGCAGGGATGTAGTCCTTTCTTCGACTCTTAGTGGGTCCTGGGATGTCCCTGCTGATCTCTTTCAACTGGCCTCACTCCTTGCCTCTCACTTCTCTCGGTAAACCAAGCAGGAAGAATTTGGAAGCTCAAGCCTGACAGCCTTCCTGGAGCTGCAGAGAGAGACAGTGAGGGCACTCTGGGGCACATGTGTGCTGAGTGATGCTCTCTGTCTTCTATCCCTGTTTTCCTCTGACCATAAAGCTACGTTACGTGCCGTCTGCTGACCTGAGAGCAAGACCTCACCTGGAAGATGTCAGATCCCTAGACTCCTGGTGAGAAGTCCACCAGCCTCTCATCTGGACGCTTCTGCCTAAGGCTTCCTGGAAATGGCTGCTGCAGGTAAGATAAGTGACAGGGAAGGATGGGAGAATGCCTTCTGTGGTGTGGAACCCCTCACATCTCACTCAGGATCCTTATATTGACTGTGGGCGGAGCCTGGAAACACTTCCCTTTCTGGTAAAAGCCACCCCTGTCCCCAACCACGCCCCACACAATCCCAGCAGAGAGAAGTGAAGGGGCTCCTTAGCCTGACGGTTCTCACTGTGAGCTCTTAGTTGACTGCAGTGGCATTGGTCAAAAGTTCTGAGATGAATTCCTGTCCTTTTGTACAATTACTGTGATACAAGCTTTTCTCTTTTAGTCCATGTGTGACTCTCTCTTAAGCTGATCAGTTACAAGGGGCAGCTTGTGCTGGTTATTGCGTGACCTCTGGGCCATACTGCCATGTCCATCCCAAACTTTGGTGCCCCATGATCTTGGCATGGGGCTCTGAGATGCTGCCTTAGGTTCCTTCAGTGAAGCAGTAGAGGCTCATGGTCCCATGGCCCAGGGGAAGAATCACCCACTCCAGTTTAAAGCCTTTTCCAGCTGATCCTGTTGTCTGTTTCCTTTGTGGCCTGCACACCTGTGTCAGCCTCAGAGTACTCCCCCACGTGGGCACTCATAGGGTCAAGTTCAATGGAGACTAATTGTTCCTCAGGGATTATTTCATTCTGTGTTCTTGCTTTTGTTAGTAGTGGTCTTTATTCCTTATATAGGTTTTCCAGGTTTTGTTCTAGGTACAGGAAATCATCCGCCCACCATTGACTGTGCTCTCAGCTACTCTGGATGTGGTACTAAATCTGTAAAGGATTTAAGGAAAATTGACAGTCTTACAATATGTCCTCATGAATACATATAACATGCTATTCTGTTTGAGACTTCTTTTCCTAAGGCGCTCAGGAAATTCTTCTTGTTGCCTTCTTGTAGATGGCATACATTTTTCTAAGGTTTCTTTGTAGCTACATTTTTCATATTGCTGCTTTTGTTTATGGTGTTTTTCCTATTCCATGGTCTGAGTATTGTTGATTCTTCCAGACCAGTCTGTTGATTTTGCTGTGTTGATCTTTTTTATGCCAGCTTTCTGAATTTAGTTATATGTGTCAATATTTTCTGTACCTGTTTCCTAAAAATTTTAATTTGAAGATCAAATTCTTACCATGATAGTTTTCTTTTCATTATTGCTGACTTTTATTCATTTTGCATTGGTGCATGTAACTCTGTGCTGGCTTTGTGCTCTTATGATATTTTTTCTAGTTTTTAAATTAGTAGACTTTTTTTAAAAAGTTGTTTTAATCGACAGATACTTGCTTTATGATGTTGTGTTGTTTCTGCTGTACAACAGGATGAATCAGCGCTATGTATGCATATTCCTCCTTCCTTTTGAGACTTCCTCCCACCCCCTCATCTCACCCCTCTAGGCTGTCACACAGAACCAGGTGGAGCTCCCTGTATTATATAGCAGTTTCCCCGCCAGCTATCTTTTGTACACATGCTGCTACTGCTAAGTCGCTACACATGAGACTCTGTATTTGTCAGTGCCATGCTCTCAATTCGTCCTATCCATGCCTTCCCTTGCTGTGTCCACAGGTCCATTCTCTACATCTGTGTCACTATTCCTGCCCTTCAAATAGGTTCATGAGTACCATTCCTACTTTCCATGTATATGCATTTGCTGGGGTCCAGCCCCAGTGGATCCAGGGAATTCAAAGCGGGAATGGAGTCGGTGTCCTAGGAAAAAATTTATTTAATTACAGATATATAGAGAGATTAGAAACAGATAGTGTAGTAGGGAATATTGGAGGAGAAAAAGATGCTGAATAACTTGGTTTACGTGGGATACCAATAAAGCTTCGAGACAAGAAGGTTGCACCACCTACATAGGCCACTGGCGCCCACTTGAATATCAGAAGGTGCCCCCCTTGGGCTCCTTCTCACGTGGAACTTAAATGCCAGGGCAAAATTAGCAGGCATCGTGGGCACCCATGCTCCAGATGGGAATTTTGCCAGAAAAGGGTGGAAAAGAATGCCATGGGGGAGCCCAGCATCAGTGCAAGACTCACAACTTTATTTTCAAAATCAGCTTATATACCCCAAGTTGTACATAAAGAAATAATGGAATATGCAGAGTTATGCAGGGGCAGCAGTCCTGACCCTCATTGAGACCAGGCTTTCTTTTGCCTACCTTCCTGTATACAAAAGATCTCAGGTGGTTTACATTATCTTCTGGCCAAGAGGCCTGTTAACATTTTTATGGCTTTCTTCCTAGATAAATCTCTATCAACCAGAAAACTCTTTTTCCCCAGAAGTGTTTTTCTTTACTCTGCATCACCTTCAAAGTACTAAATAAAGTTATATTCCTGTAGAACAAAGGTGCAGTGTGTTATAACAAAGAAAGTACTTAATTCAAAGATCTAATGTTGCTAATGTCAGGTCTATTACCTGTTTTTTCTATATACCAGCTATATCTACAAATAAAAGATATGTAAATTTGGCAGCAAGTATTGGCTCAACAAATGAAACCTTTAATCAATCCTATTCTAATGATTTTGACTCCTTCAAAGCCCCTACATTCCTAGGATGTTTTAAGCTCCCTGTGTCTCTCATGGTCCAGAGGTTGCAGATAATCACATGCGTAGCTGTAGGAGTCCGGCAGGCAGGCTAGAAAGCCATCTGAGGGGTTTTGGGATTGAAACACTCTTATTATGCCCAGGAAATTTATTATCTAAAAGCTTTAAATTAACCTTTTCCAGAAAAGGTGGTGGGGGACAGCCCCCTGTCAATGTCAGAAGAGTAGATATAAAGCATAACACAGTAAAGCAGGCAGACTCTGGTTTTTGGGGTGGATGCTCAGGAAATTCCAGGGGAACCCCTGAAGCCTGATCACACCATTGCATTTTGTCAGGCTTCCTTCCTCATGACCTTTGCCACAGGTGGTATTCCTCACACTGGCTCCCGGCATGCATTAATATATGTTACTTTTCTAACTTCCTTGGCTCTGTAAACAGGCCCTAAGTGCATCCACCTCACTACAAGTGACTTAAATTCGTTCCTTTTTATGGCTAATATTCCACTGTATGTGGCTACCACAACTTCGTTATCCAGGCATCTGTCAGTTATAGTCTACTTTGCTTCCATGTTCTGTCTATTGTAAGTAGTGCTGCAATGAACATTGGATACAGATGTCTTTTCAATTCTTCTCTCAGTGTAAATGCCCAGTATTTCTATTGCTGGGTCATATGGTATTTTTAATCCTAGTTTTAAAGGAACCTCCCTAGTGTTCTCTGTAGTGGCTATATCAATTTCCCTTCCCCCATTTTCTCTAAACTCTCCTCAGCATGTGATGCTTGTACAAATTTTGATCATGACCATTCTGACCTGTATGAGGCCTCACTTCATTGTAATTTTGATGTGCATTTCTTTCATGATGAGTGATGTAGCTCCTCTTTCATGTGTTTATGTGTTTGTTGTGCCCTCTGATTTCTTTTTTTAAAAGAACAAATTTAGGATTGGAAAACATTCAGCAGATAGTATAGAGAGGACCCATATAGCCACTGTATTCCTCCACTTGGTATCTTCTATTATTATTACCTTGTATTGGTTCAATGGATACAAGTTTGTTTTTTACAATTGATCAACTAATGTCAATATGTCATTATTAACTATTGGCCATTGTTTACAATACATTTTACTTTTGTGTTTTACAGTTCTTTAGTGTTTGACAGATGCATGATATTATCAACTCAGCCAACATGGTATCTTGCAGAGGAGTGTGAATGCCCTATGGATCTCCCATGCTCCATCTGTTCATTCCTCAAAACCTCACTTGGAACCCCTGACTACTGAACGTTTTACTCTTTCTAAAGATTTACATTTTCCAGAATGTAACATTGATGGAATCATACAGGATGTAGGCTTTTATACTGGCTCCTTCTGCTCATCAATATATATTGAATTGTCTCTATATCTTTTTATGGTTTGAAATGTTTTCTTCCAGGACTGAATAGCATTCCACGAAGCTTACCATAGTTTGTTTACCCCACTCATCTACTGAAGGTCATCTTTGGTGATTTCGGTTTTTGCAACTATGACTTATTCTTCTATTAAAATTTGGTTGAAGGTTTTTGGATGGGCTTAAGGTTTTAGCTCTTTTGAGTAAATACATTAACGTTCATTTGTTAGAACATATGATAAGACTATATTTAGCTTAAAAGAATTTGCCAGACATTTTCCAAAGTATCAGCATCATTGCATTCCCTTTAGCAATGAATTCATTTCCAGTAGTTTGCCTGTTTTGTCTTCATTTAATTGAACTTCTGTGTTTCGGGTTTGTTCCTTCATTGTATAGTATTTCTCTGCCTTTTCCATTATTATTATTATTATGTTAGTTATTGTGTTTCAGGTCTCCTTTTCCCAAGCTTCAAGGCTGAATTCTTCTTTCTTTTTTGTGTCTGCCCTCTAAGGTTGTTCCAGTGGTTTGTGTAAGCTTCTTATAGGGTGAAATTTGTGCTGAGTTTTTGTTTCTTTGTTTGCTTTTTCTTCTGATGGGCAAGGCTGAGTAGGTGGTAATTCTGTCTGCTGATGATCAGGTTTGTATTTTTGTTTTCTTTGTGGTTTAGATGAGACGTCCTGCACAGAGGCTCTCAGTGGTTTGGTGATTCCGGGTCTTGTATTCCAGTGGTTTCCTTTGTGTCAGTTCTCACTATTTGATATCCTAGGGTTAGTTCTCTGGTAGTCTAGGATCCTGGAGCCATGGACCCATTCTAAAGGCTCAGGGTTTGACCTTGAGTTTTGTGTAGGTCTATATATTCTTTTCTGCTTGTTATGAACTCATGTCCACTGTCAGCTGGTATTCTGCATGCACTTCTGTGTCTGAAGGTGTATTCCTGATGTATCCATGAAGAGAGATGTATTCCACGTCCACCAACTCCTCTTGCCATCTTGTTCCTCCTGGTCAAGATTCGTGAGAGTCCCTTCGACTGCAAAGAGACCTAATTAGTCAATTCTAAAGGATATCAGTCTTGAATATGCATTGGAAGGATTGAGGCTGAAGCTGAAGCTCCACTACTTTGGAGACCTGATGTGAAGAACTGACTCATTTGAAAAGACCCCAATGCTGGGGAAGATTGAAGGCAGGAAGAGAAAGGAACAGCAGAGGATGAAATGGCTGGATGGCATCACAGACTCGATGAACGTGAGTCTGAGTGAACTCTGGGAGCTGGTGATGGACAAGGAGGCCTGGCGTGCTGCGATTCCTGGGGTCTCAAAGAGTCGGACACTACTGAGTTACTGAACTGAACTAAACTGAACTGAAGGGACAAGATGCCATAATCTTAGTTTTGTGAATGTTGAATTTTAAGCCAGTTTTTCCTCTTTCCTCTTTCACTTTTATCAAGAGGCTCTTTAGTTCTTTTTCACTTTCTGCCATAAGGTCGGTGTCATCTGCATATCTGAGGTTACTGATATTTCTCCCAGCAATCTTGACTCCAGCTTGTGCTTCACCCAGCCTGGCATTTCACATGATGTTCTTTGGATATAAGTTAAATAAGCACAGTGACAATATACAGCCTTGACATCATCTTTTAGGACTTGAAATAGCTCAACTGGAATTCTGTCACCTCCACTAGCTTTGTTCATAGTGATTCTGCTGACCCACGCCTCCGCTGGAGACTCCTGGACACTTACAGCTACCAGACGAAAGATGGTGGAGTAGAAGGATGTATGCTCATCTTCTCCTGCAACAACTCCAAAATCATTACTAGCTGCTGGACAACAATCAACAGGAGGATGTTGGATGCCACGAAAAAGGGTACCCCACATTCAAGAGCAAAGGAGAAGCCCCAACAAATTGTCAGGAGGGGCACAATCATGTTAGAATCAAACCCAATACCTGCCAGAGACAATCGGATGGCTCAAATAAAATGTGTGCACCACAGAGACTGAGCCAGATCTGCCTTTGAGTGTTTGTCTCCTGTGGAGGTATGGGTCAGCAGTGGCCTGCCACAGGGTCAGGGGTTCTGGGTGCAACAGACCTGGGTATGCCATAAGCCCTCTTAGAGGAGGTCACCATTAACCCCACTATAGAGCCACCAGAACTTACACAGGACTGGGGAAACAGACTCTTGGAGGGCACAAACAGAATCTTATGCATACCAGGACCCAGGCGAAAGGAGCAGTGATATCACAAGAGACTGACTCAGACTTGCCTATGATTGCCCAGGAGTCTCTGGCTGAGGCTTTGGTTGGTGGTGTTGTTTTGAAGTTGCCATTATCTTCATTACCTCCACCATCATTTGGCCTCAGGTCAAAGAACAGGGAGGGAACACAGCACCATCAGAGAACTGGATTAAAATTTACTGAGCATGGCCCTGCCTATCAGAACAAGACCCAGTTTCCCCCTCAGTCAATCTCTCCCATCAGGAAGCTTCCATAAGCCTGTTAGCCATCAGAGGACAGACAGAATGAAAACTACAACCACAGAAAACTAATCAAACTGATCACATGGACCACAGCCTTGTCTATCTCAATGAAACTATGAACCATGGCATGTAAGAATACCCAAGACTGATGGGTCATCGTGGAGGGTTCTGACAAAACGTGGTCCACAGGAGAAGGGAACGGCAAACCACTTCAGCATTCTTGCCTTGAGAACCCCATGAACAGTATGAAAAAGCCATATATATAAATATAAAATATGGTTTATTTTCTATATTAGGTCAAAAATAGAAGTAATCTGTAGTGATCAGTCAGGAGAGTAATTCCTTCGGAAGATGGGTGTTTTTCAGTGGGAAGGGCCATGATGGAGGCATCTGGGATGCTGATTACATGTATTTCCTGATCTATGTGGTTCTTGCTTTGTAAAAGTTTACTACCACTTAAAGTTTTTGTATATCTATGTATTATACTATATATTTCAACCAAAAGTTTAAAAATTGTACAATATTTAGAAATTCCCTTGCAGTCCAGTGACTAGAACTCTGCACTTCCACTTCAGGGGGCACAGGTTCAATTCCTGGTCAGGGAACTAGGATCCCACATGTTGTGGGTGCAGTGTGGCAAAAAGAAAAATATTGTATCCTATTTATTAGTCTATTCAATTGCTTTCTTAGAATAGTTTTGGCATTTTGCATTTATCTTTCATAAATAATATAGCTTGACAAATATATGACTATTGGTAGTATTATGTTTTTATTTTTACTGTTATGTGTCTCTGCAGTTATTTCTTTTCTTGTATTATTCAATTTTATATTACTTCACAATTTTCTCCTTTTAAAACTAATTTTGCCATCCTAGAATAAACTGTCTATGACTAGTTTGAGTTGTTTGGGCAGTAGTTTTAAGTTTAGTTGTTACGCTTTCACTTTCCATTTTTATAATCTTTTGTGTTAAAATTATGAGTTAGCATTTGAATTATTATGTTGAATTTTTGTAACATACTGTCTTTATGTTACATATTACAGAACATTGAAATGAATCTTATTTATAGAGTGTTACAACTCTACAAATATATGTGCTGAAGAGTATGTGCTGAATTCTTTTTAGAGTGACCAAGATTGCCTTAATTTTCCCCAGAGCTTATCCAACTTTTTAATTTTTATTTTATTTTTACTTTATTCTACTTTACAATACTGTATTGGTTTTGCCATACATTGACATGAATCACCCACAGGTGTACACGAGCTCCCAATCCTGAAACCCCTTCCCATCTCTCATCCCATATCATCTCTCTGGATCATCCCCGTGCACCAGCCCCAAGCATCCCGTATCCTGTATCGAACATAAACTGGCACTTCATTTCTTACATGATAGTATACATGTTTCAATGCCATTCTCCCAAATCATTCCACCCTCTCCCTCTCCCACAGAGTCCAAAGGTCCGTTCTATACATCTGTGTCTCTTTTGTTGTCTCACATACAGGGTCATCATTACTATCTTTCTAAATTCCATATATATGTGTCAGTATACTATATTGGTGTTTTTCTCTCTGGCTTACTTTACTCTGTATAATCGGCTCCAGGTTCATCCATCTCATTAGAACTGATTCAAATTTATTCTTTTTAAGGGCTAATACTCCATTGTGTATATGTACCACAGCTTTCTTATCCATTCATCTGCTGATGGACATCTAGGTTGTTTCCATGTCCTGGCTATTATAACAATGCTGAAATAAACTTGAGGTACATGTGTCTCTTTCAATTCTGGTTTCCTCGGTATGTATGCCTAGCAATGGGATTGCTGGGTGACAAGGCAGATCTATTTGAAATTTTTAAGGAATTTCCACACTGTTTTCCATAGTGGCTGTACTAGTTTGCATTCCCACCAGCAGTGTAAGAGGGTTCCCTTTTCTCCACATCCTCTCTAGCATTTATTGCTTGTAGACTTTTGGATCACAGCCATTCTGACTGGTGTGAAATGGTACCTCATTGTAGTCTTGATTTGCATTTCTCTAATAATGAGTGATGTTGAGCATCTTTTCACGTGTTTCTTAGCCATCTGTATATCTTCTTTGGAGAAATGCTTATTTAGTTCTTTGGCCCATTTTTTGATTGGATTGTTTATTTTTCTGGAGTTGAGCTGCATAAGTTGCTTGTATATTTTTGAGATTAGTTGTTTGTCCATTGCTTCATTAGCTATTGAATTCTCCTGCACAGAAGGATGTCTTTTCACCTTACTTATAGTTTCCTTTGTTGTGCAGAAGCTTTTAATTTTAATTAGATCCCATTTGTTTATTTTTGCTTTTATTTCCAGTATACTGGGAGGTGGATCATAGAGGATCCTGCTGTGATTTATGTCGGAGAGTGTTTTGCCTATGTTCTCCTCTAGGAGTTTTATAGTTTCTGGTCTTACATTTAGATCTTTAATCTAAAGTTTATTTTTTGTGTGTGGTGTTAGAAAGTGATCTAGTTTCATTCTTCTACAAGTGGTTGACCAGTTTTCCCAGCACCACTTGTTAAAGAGATTGTCTTTACTCCACTGGATATTCTTGCCTCCTTTGTCGAAGATAAGGTCTCCTTAGGTGTGTGGATTTATCTCTGGGCTTTCGATTTTGTTCCATTGATCTATATTTCTGTCTTTGTGCCAGTACCATACTGTCTTAATGACTGTGGCTTTGTAGTAGAGCCTGAAGTCAGGCAAGTCGGCTCCTCCAGTTCCATTCTTCTTTCTCAAGATTGCTTTGGCTATTCGAGGTTTATTGTATTTCCATAAAAATATTGAAATTATTTGTTCTAGTTCTGTGAAAAATACTGCTGGTAGCTTGATAAGGATTGCATTGAATCTGTAGATTGCTTTGGGTAGTATACTCCTTTTCACTATATTGACTCTTCCGATCCATGAACATGGTACATTTCTCCATCTATTAGTGTTCTCTTTGATTTCTTTCATCAGTGTTTTATAGTTTTCGATATATAGGTCTTTAGTTTCTTTAGGTAGGTATATTCCTAAGTATTTTATTCTTTTTGTTGCAATAGTGAATGGAATTGTTTCCTTAGCTTCTTTTTCTACTTTCTCATTATTAGTGTATAGGAATGCAAGGGATTTCTGAGTGTTGATTTTATATCCTGCAACTTTAGTATATTCATTGATTAGCTCTAGTAGTTTTCTGGTGGAGTCTTTAGGATTTTCTATGTAAAAGATCATGTCATCTGCAAACAGTGAGAGTTTTACTTCTTCTTTTCCAATTTGTATTCCTTTTATTTCTTTTTTCTGCTCTGATTGCTGTGGCCAAAACTTCCAGAACTATACTGAATAGTAGTGGTGAAAGTGGACACCCTTGTCTTGTTCCTGACTTTAGGGGAAATGGTTTCAATTTTTCACCATTGAGTATAATGTTAGCTGTGGGTTTGTCATATATAGCTTTTATTATGTTGAGGTACGTTCCTTCTATTCCTGCTTTCTGGAGAGTTTTTATCATAAATGGATGTTGAATTTTGTCAAAGGCCTTCTATATCTACTGAGATAATCATATGACTTATTTTTCAATTTGTTAATATGGTGAATTACATTGATTGATTTGCTGGATATTGAAAAATCCTTGCATCCCTGGGATAAAGCCCACTTGGTCATGGTGTATGATCTTTTTAATGTGTTGCTGGATTCTGATTGCTAGAATTTTATTAAGGATTTTTGCATCTATGTTCATCAGTGATATTGGCCTATAGTTTTCTTTTTTGTGGCATCTTTGTCAGGTTTTGGTATTAGAGTGATGGTGGCCTCATAGAATAAGTTTGGAAGTTTACCTTCCTCTGCAATTTTCTGGAAGAGTTTGAGTAAGATAGGTGTTAGCTCTTCTTGAAATTTTTGGTAGAATTCAGCTGTGAAGCCTTCTGGACCTGGGCTTTTGTTTGCTGGAAGATTTCTGATAACAGTTTCAATTTTCATGCTTGTGATGGGTCTGTTAAGATTTTCTATTTCTTCCTGGTTCAGTTTTGGAAAGTCATACTTTTTAAGAATTTGTCCATTTCTTCCAAGTTGTCCATTTTATCGGCATATAATTGCTGATAGTAGTCTCTACGATCCTTTGTATTTCTGTGTTGTCTGTTATGATCTCTCCATTTTCATTTCTAATTTTATTGATTTGATTCTTCTCCCTTTGTTTCTTGATGAGTCTGGCTAATGGTTTGTCAATTTTATTTATCCTTTCAGAGAACCAGCTTTTTGCTTTGTTGATTTTTGCTATGGTCTCTTTTGTTTCTTTTGCATTTATTTCTGCCCTAATTGTTAAAATTTCTTTCCTTCTACTAACTCTGGGGTTCTCTATTTCTTCCTTTTCTAGTTGCTTTAGGTGTAGAGTTAGGTTATTTATTTCTCTTTTTCCTGTTTCTTGAGATATGCCTGTATTGCTATGAACTTTCCTCTTAGCACTGCTTTTACAGTGTCCCACAGGTTTTGGGTAGTTGTGTCTTCATTTTCATTCGTTTCTATGCATGTTTTGATTTCTTTTTTGATTTCTTCTGTGATTTGTTGGTTATTCAGAAGGGTATTGTTCAGCCTCCAAATGTTGGAATTTTTAATAGTTTTTCTCCTATAATTGAGATCTAACCTTAGTGCATTACGGTCAGAGAAGATGCTTGGAATAATTTCGATTTTTGGAATTTATCAGGGTTAGATTTATGGCCCAGGATGTGATCTATCCTGGAAAAGGTTCCGCGTGCACTTGAGAAAAAGGTGAAATTCATTGTTTTGTGGTGAAATGTCCTATAGATATCAATTAGGTCTAACTGGTCTATTGTATCATTTAAAGTTTGCATTTCTTTGTTAATTTTCTGTTTAGTTGATCTGTCCATAGGTGTGAGTGGGGTATTAAAGTCTCCCACTATTATTGTGTTATTATTAATTTCCCCTTTCATGCTTGTTAGCATTTGTCTAAAATATTGTGGTGCTCCTATGTTGGGTGCACATATATTTATAATTGTTATATCTTCTTCTTGGATTGATCCTTAGTCATTATGTAGTGGCCTTCTTTGTCTCTTTTCACAGCCTTTGTTTTAAAGTCTATTTTATCGGATATGAGTATGGCTACCCCTGCTTTCTTTTGATCTCTATTTGCATGGAATATCTTTTTCCAGCCCTTCACTTTCAGTCTGTATGTGTCCGTTGTTTTGAGCTGGGTCTCTATTAGGCAGCATATATAAGGATCTTGTTTTTGTATCCATTCAGCCAGTCTTTGCCTTTTGGTTGGGGCATTCAACCCATTTACGTTTGAGGTAATCATTGATAAGTATGATCCTGTTGCCATTTACTTTATTGTTTTGCATTCGGGTTTATACGCCCTTTTTGTGTTTCCTGTCTAAAGTCTATCCTTTAGCATTTGTTGGAGAGCTGGTTTGGTGGCACTGAATTCTCTCAGCTTTTGCTTGTCTGTAAAGCTTTTATTTCTCCTTCATATTTGAATGAGATCCTTGCTGGGTATAGTAGTCTGGGCTGAAGGTTATTATCTTTCATCACTTTAAATATGTCTTGCCATTCCCTCCTGGCCTGAAGAGTTTCTATTGAAAGATCTGCAGTTATTCTTATGGGGATCCCCTTGTGTGTTATTTGTTGTTTTTCCCTTGCTGCTTTTAATATTTGTTCTTTGTGTTTGGTCTTTGTTAGTTTGATTAAAATATGTCTTGGGGTGTTTTGCCTTGGGTTTATCCTGTTTGGCACTCTCTGGGTTTCTTGGGCTTGGGTAATTATTTCCTTCCCCATTTTAGGGAAGTTTTCAACTATTATCTCCTCAAGTATTTTCACATGGTCTTTCTTTTGGTCTTCTTCTTCTGGGACACCTATAATTCGAATGTTGTAGCATTTCATATTGTCCTGGAGGTCTCTGAGGTTGTCCATGTTTCTTTGAATTCGTTTTTCTTTTTTCCTTGCTGATTCATTTATTTCTATCATTCTATCTTCTATTTCACTAATCCTATCTTCTGCCTCTGTTATTCTACTATTTGTTGCTTCCAGAGTGTTTCTGATCTCATTTATTGCAGTATTCATTATATGTTGACTCTTTTTATTTCTTCTAGGTCCTTGTTAAACTTTTCTTGCATCTTGTCAATCTTTGTCTCCAGGCTATTTATCTGTGATTCTATTTTGATTTCAAGATTTTGGATCATTTTCACTATCAATATTCGAATTCTTTCTCAGGAAGATTCCCTATCTCTTCCTCTTTGTTTGGTTTGGTGGGCATGTCTCCTGTTCCTTTGCCTGCTGGGTATTCCTCCATCTCTTCATCTTGGTTATATTGCTGCGTTTGGGGTGGGTCTTTCTGTATTCTGGGAATTTGTGGAGTTCTCTTTATTATTGAGCTTCCTCACTGTGTGTGGGGTTGTATCAGTGGCTTCTCAAGGTTTCTTGATTAGGGAGGCTTGTGTTGGAGTTGTGGTGGGTGAAGCTGGATTTCTTCTCTCTGGAGTGTTGTGGGAAGTGTCCTGTAATGGGTTATGAGACCTCAATGGTTTTGGAGTATTTTTGAGCTGCCTGTATATTGAAGCTCAGGGATGTGTTCTTGTGTTGCTGGAGAATTTGTGTGGTATGTCTTGCTCTGGAACTTGTTGGCCCTTGGGTGGTGCTCAATTTCAGTGTAGGTATGGAGGCGTTTGATGAGCTCCTATTGAATAATGTTCCCTGTATTCAGGAATTCTCTGATGTTCTCAGGATTTGGACTTATGCCTCTTGATTCTGGTGTTCAGTTTTATTTTTACAATAGCCTCAGGACTTCTCCACCTATACAGCACTGATGTTAAAACATCTAGGTTAAAGATGAAATGTTTTTTCCACCTTGAGGGTCACCCCTAGAGGATCACTGAGTTACATGGAGAAGAGAAGAGGGAGGGATAGTTAGAGGTGACTGGAATGAGATGAGGTGGAATCAAAAGAGGAGAGAGTGAGCTAGCTAGTAATCACTTTCTTGTGTGTGCTCCACAGTCTGGACCTCTCAGAGGTGTTCACAGAGTTATACAGGGAAGAGGAGAGGGAGAAAGTAGACAGAGGTGGCCAGGGGGATAAAAGAGGAGATGAAAAGGAGGGAGACAGATCCAGCCAGTAACCAGTTCCCTGAGTGTTCTCCACCTTCTGGAACACACAGAGATTCACAGAGTTGGGTAGAGATGAGAAGGGGGGAGGGAGGAGACAGAGGCCACCTGGTGGAGAAAAGAGGAGAGAGAGAGAGAAGTCGCTTAGTTGTGTCCGACTCTCTTTGCGATCCTGTGGACTGTAGCCTACCAGGCTTCTCTGTCCATGGGATTCTCTAGGCAAGAATATTGGAGTGGGTTACCATTGGAGGAGACAGTGGTCAAGCCAGTAATCTCACTCTCAGGTAAAACTGGGTACTGAAGATTAGTTTTTTAAATGTACAAAATTGACAACAAATACCAAAATGTAAAGATTAAAAATCTGGAGTAGAGATTGGATTTTCAAAAATACAGTATTAAAGAAAAGAAGAAGAGGGAGAAAAAATAAAGCCACTGAATTATTAAAAACAGCAACATCCATCACAATAAGACTATATACAGTGTTTGCTTTAAAAATAGGTGTGTTTTTTTTTGTAACATAATAATAGGTTATAAAAATGATTAGAGAAATAGAGGACTTAAAATTTAAGAAAGTTAAAAAGGAGACGAAAAAGAAAAGAAGAAAAATAGAATTAAAAAAATTTTAAAAAAAGAGAAAACATTCACACATTCACATCAACTCAAAAAAAAAGATTGATCATAAAATTAGTAAAGGAATATCTGGCCCTTTCTCTGGCGTTGTGGGCTGTGTGAGGTCACTACCAAGGCAGTTCCCTCTGTTTCACTTCCTCTGTTTGGTGGATCTCTTCAGTGTCTGATTTCCATCTTGACACAGGGAGGACGGTGGTGGACTCTATGCTGTGCTTGCCCCTGCTCGTGGCACACACCGCTCAGGTTCTATGCTGCTCCACTGGGTAACTGAGGCCGGCCCTAGGCTTCATACACCTCCCCAGTCTAAGCCACTCAGGCTCGGTGCTCAGGAAGCCCTCTGAGGTGCAGATTTGCTGGGCCTGCGTTTTGTGCCCTTCCCTGGTCCGTGTAGCTATAGGGAGTTTGGCGAGTGCAATTGCAGTGATTTAAGGCCTTTCTGTGTTGCTCTGTTTTCTGGGAGTACTGCTAGGGCTCCTTCTCAGGTGTACGATGACTGTCCAGAGCCCCCAGAAGTCTTAGTTAGCAAAGAAACCTGCTTTCAATTTGGTAGGTAATGTCTCTTGGGCTGTGATTGCCTCCTTCCAACCCCTTAAGGCTCTGGGCTGCCTGTCACCGGAGGGGGATGATCTGTGGCCAGCTATTT